>JABUQX010025048.1:7500-25000 GCA_015478945.1 Trachelipus rathkii | reverse complement strand
GAGATTCATAGACACCTCTCTTCCTTCTTGCGGGAGCTCCGTATACAGCACTAGGTTCTTCAGGAGCAGCATATCCAGATTGTCCCCCCTCTGTAGTAGTAGCTACTGGAGTTGTAGTTTCGGGAGATTCATAGACACCTCTCTTCCTTCTTGCGGGAGCTCCGTAGACAGCACTTGGTTCTTCAGGGGCAGCATATCCAGATTGTCCCCCCTCTGTAGTAGTAGTAGCTTCTGGAGTTGTAGCTTCGGGAGATTCATAGACACCTCTCTTCTTTCTTGCGGGAGCTCCGTATACAGCACTAGGTTCTTCAGGAGCAGCATATCCAGATTGTCCCCCTTCTTGTAGAGTAGTACTGAATTTTAGTTTCGGGAGATTAATAGACACCCTTCTTCTTCTGGGGATCCTAACAGCACCTTGTTCAGGGGCAGCATATCAGATGTCCCCCCTCTTTTGAGTAGTAGTTTCTCGAGTTTAGTTTCGGGGAATTCTGAAACCTCTCTTCTTCATTGCGGCGAGCATCCGATATACAGCACTAGTTCTTAGGAGCCAGAATATCCAGATGTTCCCCCTTCTGTAATGTAGTAGCTACTGCGAGTTGTAGTTTCGGAGATTCATAGACACCTCTCTTCCTTCTGGCAGGAGTCCTTAACAGCACTTAGTTCTTCAGGGAGACATTATGTCCAGATTGTCCCCTCTTTAGTAGTTCTGAGTATGTTTAGTTTGGGAGATCATAGACACTCTTCTTCTTTTTGCGGGAGCTCGAGACAGCACTGTTCCTCAGGGCAGCATATCAGATTGTCCCCTTCATGTGTAGATAGCTACTGGAGTTTAGTTTCGGGAGATTCTAGACACCTCCTCCTTCTTCGGAACTCCGATAGACAGCACTTGTTGTGAGGGCAGAATCCAGAGGGTTTCCCTGTAGTAGTAGCTTCTGGAGTTGTAGTTTCAGGAGCTACGTAACTACTGCTTGGAGCTAAAATAAAATTAAAAGAAAATTAAAAGAAAATTACTTTTGGAATCCTTTTATTTAGTATAAATTAGCATAAAAATGTCCATAATTTAAAATGGCTTCTATATAAATGAAATTTCTGTTAAAAATAAATTTTATAAAATCATAACTAAATTATAGACTTGGAGATTATACTGTACATATTTATATATTATATAATATTATTATATATATATACTATATATATATATAATATATAGTATATATATATATATTATTATATATTACTATATCTATATATATACTATATATTAATATATATATATTAATTTTATATATATATAATATATATATATATTATATATATGAATATAGTATATATATATATATAGATATATTATATATATTATATAGTATATATATATATATATATATATTATATAATATAACTATATATACTATAATATATGATATAAAATATATATATATATAATATAATAATATATTATATATATATATATATATATATATATTATATATATTTATATATATTATATATATATATATAATATATATATATATATATATATAATATATATATAATATATATATATAAATACTATATGTATATATAATAATATATTATATTTATATATTATATATATTATATAATATATATTATATATATATATATATATATATATATATAATATATATTATTATATAATAATATATTATATATATATATATATTAATATTATATATAGATTAATATATAATATAAATAATTTACACACACACACATATAATATTATATATATAATATATTATATATATAATATATATTATATTATATATTATATATATATATATTTATATATATTTCTACCGCTAGACAAAAGCAATAGTCGCATGCTATAACTTGCAATTCGTTATCTGGCAAAAAGAAAATGCGTCTTAGTATATATATAATATATATATATAATATATATATATATAGTAATATATAATATATATATATATATATATAATTTTATTATTATATATATATATTATAATATATATAAATATATATATATATAATATATATAAAATATATATATTATGGTCACCTTTTTTCCGTACACTGATGGCCGCTCGATAATTTTGAAAACTTTTATATTTTGCATGGGGTTAATGTTATCCCTGGAAAGTTCAAACCCCATTCTTTTTTGTAGATTTACTCTGGTTGTAACAGGATGAGCCAAAATGTTTGACAAGGTGGAGCAAAATTTATCATTAATAGACGTACATTATTAAGTCCATATTCATATTGGTAATTCTATACCGACATTTCATAGAGAGTGATTGTTAGGTATACTCAAGCCAGTTTGGCCTTGCCGTTTTTTTTGGCAGGAAAATAATATTTCATCCATGAAAATAATCCGAAAAATGTGTTAAATCCAAAAATTTCTCATTTTTCCGTGGTTGTATTATTAAAAGAAGGAAATAATTTAACGATATTAACGGAAAATTGTGTGATGATGCATACTAAAGTAGGGTTTTAACTTTTAATCTTATTTGAAGTGTGGAACATTTTAAGAAAAATTACAGGTGTCCAAAACTCAATCTTTCGGAAATCGTAACTGTTGAACTGTTAATATCTCATTCGATGGAGGTAAGTTGCTAAAATCTGAAATTTCACACATTATACTACTTCCATAGATGTTCCTTCACCTGCAATATTGACTTTGGTATTTGTTTGTTTTAAGAAATACAGCTATTCAAAAATGCCCAAAAAAAAAGTGTTGTTAATTGTGTTTATGATAGCTATTAATTATAGTTATTATAGTTAAGGAAATACAAGCAAATGAAATAGTGTGCATCAAGCGAAGAAATGAAACAATGGCGTAGAAAAATTTAATTTTAAGAGTTTAATATACGTAAAGAATGTACCATTATATCTATTGGAAATAAAATTAATTCAATACAATTTAATTATTTGATTATTATATTATATATATATATTAAATATATCATAATAATATATATATATAATATAACTATATATATTCATATTATATATATATATATATATTATATATATATATATATATATATTATATATATATTATAATATATAGTATGATAATATATATTTCAACATTGTCACCGATTATGATTCTTCTCATTTGCTACCACTATATTTCTAAAATCAATCGTCAATTTTAAATGCCAGGAAGGAAAAACTTTCTGAAAATGAATGCATAATCTTGGCTGATTTTGCCGAGAAACTACACGTACGTAGTCCAAGACGAATTTCAAGGGTATCATTGGGTCAATAACCAAGCTACTTTGGACCCATTTGTTCTATATTTTAGAGAGAAATAAAGCTAACACATAACGAGATCACTCCTCTTTGTTCTTTAGTACACTACTTAGAGCACCAACACACAGTTCGTTCTCCGTCTTCCAAACTATTAGTAAAATATATTAAAACAATCAATTTGCCTAAAGTTAAAAAAGCTGAGTATACTTTCAGGATGGAAGTGGTAGCAGTATAGAATAAAAAAATTATTTGTTATAACATTTTCGATCACCAAAAAGATATTCGCATAAAGCTGAATGGCATTTATTATTCTGCCATCTTGCCACGCCTGGAAAATGCCTGTGATGGCGGTATACGGCAACAAAGCGCGAATTAAAGCAAAGGTCAGCTTAGCACTAGAACAACAACAACCCCAAATTCTTAATAATTGACCAAATATATCCATTCTCAAAAAGAGAAAAAAATAGAAGGAATAAAACTTAATTTTCGTTAAACAAGAAGAAGAACTTCACACACATTGACCGAACTTAAACGAGATTGACCATCTGTAATTGAAGAATTAACAGCCAGACTTTTCAATTCTTTCACTTTCACAAGAGACCTCAATTACAGTGCTCATCCCACAAACCTCACCACAACCTGAACGTTTCCGCCGACCCCATTGGTCCAAAGCAAACTTGTTTTCATTAGTGTAACGCGATCCAAATGGCCCCAGTAAGCTTGCGTACTATGAATGACAAGGTGAATTGGAAGTAGCAGACCCTACGTGTCGAGACAACGCTGCTGTACCATAATCTTTTTCGTCACAATCCTTCCCGGCCCAAGCACTTCAACCTTCCCACTTCGAACTTGCGCTCGGTCTGGCTCCAATGACCAATAACATTTTCCGCCTTTCTGCGGCTTGACATTCCAACACATGTCAATTAAACCGCAAGACCTTACCCTCTTCAACCCGTTTCCGCAGAACCCTACTCTCTTTCTTCGAACAACACTCCCCAGTCCGCGCCAAACCGTACACAATCCATTAACTCATCTCACTCTATAATCTATAATCTAATCAATCCACTCATATCTAATAATAATCTAACTTCCAGTATCTCTAATATCATTCTTATTACTCTAATAACTCGTAGATCAGTGCCCACCTTTATGATTTTGCATTCCACGTTTTTTTTTGTTGTTAATCAACTAAACCTCTGACTAATAATATTATATATATTATCATCTTCTAATCTCCTAATAATTCTATCTCATCTATATCTAATATATACTCTATATAATACTCTAATATCTCTATCTATATAATTCTATATCTTCTATATATATAATATATAGTATATAATATATATATATAGTATATATATTACTATATATCGAAATATATATATGTAATTCATCACACTATATAGAATATTTGACAAACTGAGATATCTCATACTCTCATAATAATATATAATCATACTAATAATCTATATACAGACATAAATTTTTCACCCGTAATTTCGTTACTTTTTGATCCTTTCCAAGTCCTGTGAAATTGCTGGACTTCCTAAACTTCTCTTACCCATCAACTTCACAATTTTTTTTTCAACATGTTTTCCATTTCTCCTTGATGACCAAACACTATTTCCAAACATTGTTAAATGTCATGTCTATGCTACTAAAAATACCTCGCTAATATTCCACGACAAACCTTCCACACAACCACAACTGTTATTGGCCTTTTTAAGGCTTCATTTCTTCCACAGCCAATCTCCCACAAACGTCTAAAATTGCAACGGTGCAAGCCCTCTACTGGTAAGTAGTAATACTGTGTTGCAACAATTCGAATTTTTGCACACTTATCCATCAGAGCTTTCAAGGTTCAAAGTTCACACCGCTTTCCGAACCTTAGATTTTTGACCCCTGTTATTTTTTTACAATGTTTACCCAAAACCTTCAACATAACAGCACTTTAACGTTACACACCCTAACTTTAAGTCTGATAATCCTTCAAAACCCACCTTTTATCTCGTACCAAATTCAAATTTCCTTCTTTCATAATGCTCACAACCACAAACGACCACTGCAACTTTTTTTCTCGATTTTTACACCCAACTTTTCTGCATTTCAATTTTCCTGGTGACATCTTCTTTTCCCCACACACCACCCAAGGACCAGGACAACCCCACCGTCACCTTACGTCTCCCTCACCCATCCACCTCTCTCAATTGAAATTTGTTTAATTAGAATTACCCATTGGGAATAACTTGCACTTCATGTTCTCTAATTAGTGAATAAATTTTGCTCCCCGGTCCCACATTTTTTTGGCTCACCCTGTTAACCAACACAAGTCAAAGCAGTTCGTACGGTGAAAAAGTTAACGTTGTTGTTTCCAATTAATGAGGGTGTAATAAATTTTGGTAGATGAATAGACTAATAATATAAATATAATATATATATAAATAATATTACTATATATAAAATAATATTATATATATAATATATTAATATATAATATAATATAATATATAATAAATATAATATATTAATATTTATTATTAGAATAGATAGAATAGATAGATAGAATAGATAGAAGTAATTTTATATATAATATAATATAATATATATTTAATATATATATTACTCAATTGTTTTTCTTGGTATAAATTCTTCAATAAAATAGCTTTCCATTAAAAATTCATTCCTTTCGTATGTCCAAATCCATTGGTCTTCACAGATATTCATTCACTTCTTTTTTAATCTACTTTATCTGTTCTTCAGTTATTGGAGTTTTGCCGATTCTAATATTAGTAGCTATGTTACTGAATCTGCTACTTGGTGCTGCTTCTATTTTTCCTTTATCTACTATTTCTTTTTAATATGATTTCTTTTGTTTTTTCTAGAGTACCATTTTTTGGAAATTTATTATGGCTACTATATGTATAGCACCACAAAATTTCAAGTTTTTCTTCCTCAGACCATTGAATCTTTTTTCCTCCTCGAAGATTCGAGGTGTAACATCTTTTACTTTTTGATGGTTCTTGTAGACTGGGGTCGGTATTGCACCCACCTGACAGCCTACTTAGAGGAAGGTCCGTTTTATTTGTTTCTGGATCCTTTTCAGATCCCGTTACTTATAGATATAGCTTACTGCGCTCCGAGGAGCTCCGTTCCCTCTCACCTCTCTCCAGCAATGAGGAAGGACAGGCACCAGGTCTTCCGATCCCTTGGCAAGTATTTTTTATTTTAGTTTTCTTCATTCTTTCGTTTGTTGTTTTTTTCGCCCTGTGACACTGAAGGGCAGAGTATTTTCTGCCCATCTTTATCCCAGCGAGCCTCCCTACCAACGACACGGTAAACAACTATGGGAAAGTCTGACACCAACCCGTCTTTCCAACCGTTTAGGATTTTAGAAATCGCACCGAAGCCGGCCCATCGCAGTCCTCCCCCCCCCCCCAACGAAAAGGTCAACATACTCCGGGGGAGGTTTCATGTTTTATTTTATTTTGATTTGTTTTATTTCATGTATTAAGGCCAGTGTCAATCTTAGTTTTCTTTATGTAATTTACACTCATAGTAAAAAGAACATTTTAAATAATTTATATTTATTGCGTAAGAATATGTCTTTTAAGCTTCCTTATGTGATTACACCCATAGCCGCACTCAGAACATTTAAATAATTTTATATTTTCATGTTTAAGCATGTGTAATCTTAAGCTTTCTTTGTGATTACACTCATAGTCACACTCAGAACATTTTAATAATTTTATTTTTTGATGCGTAAGCATGTGTAATCTTTTATAATTACATCCATAGCCACACTCAGAACATTTTAAATAATTTTATATTTTGATGCGTAAGCATGTGACTTTTTAAGCTTCGTTTTATATTACACTCATAACCACACTCAAGAACATTCGTTAAATAATTTAATTTTCATGCAATTTTGGCCCTTTTGTAAGCTTCCTTTCTGATTACACTCATAGTCCACACTCAGAACATTAAATAATTATATTTTCATGAGCGTGAGCAGTGTCTTTTGTTTTAAACTTCCTTTCTGTTACACTCATAGCACACTCAGAACATGTAAATAATTTTATATTGATGCGAGTAAGCATGTGCGTTTTAAGTTTCCTTTCAGATTAACCTCATAGCCACACTCAGAACATTTAAATAATTTTATATTTGATGCGTAAGAGCATATGTGGGTTTTTAAGTTTCCCTTTTTGATTACACTCATAGCCGCACTCAGAACATTTAAATAACTTAATATTGCTGTGAGTTAGCAGATGAGAGCTTAAGTGTGATTTACAATTGCTTTCATAATTGCAATGGGCACATTTAAACTTTCTTTTATGCAAATTCAGATGACTTTTCAACTCTTCATTACTTTTAAAATTTAAAATTAACAATATTTAGCTAAAGGTTTGGACAATTATTTTTGTTAATTTTTTTTTCACACATTACTGACGTTGAAGATAATCTTTTGAAAGCCTTTTCACTTTGGAGCTTCTTCACCTTGACTCATCGCATAATGAGGGTCTGTTCGAAACAAAAATAAAAATAAAATTATACGAATGTCAACGAAAACCCGAATAATTTCACATAAACCTTATTAAAACATTTCCCAACATCTGAATATCAAAATTAATTTGTGTAAGTACAAAGAGTAAAACTGATCTCAGAATTTATTAATTTAATTTATATTTAGATTCAGAACAAAATTTTATAGAAAAATTCCAAAAGCAAACACTAATATATATATATATATATATATATATATATAATATATTAATATATATATATATATATATATATATATATATATATATATATATATACTATATAATTATAATATTATATATATATTATATATATATATAATTATATATATCGTTCTCTTCTTTCATCCGCCTCTTTGCCCAGATGGGGCCAAGGTGCGCTACAAGCAGACGAAAGGAAGGGCCGAGAGGAATGAGAGAGTATGACAAATGTCGAAAAGAAAGCTAATAAGCCTTACCGGACCCCTCAGTACATTAATTATGAGAACTTCATCGCAGACAGAAATCCACCCTAGAGCTTCATGGGACCGCGACGGACCCTCACTATGTATAGCATCCCTTGGCCCAGGTGGGCCCCAACCATGCCCCCATACAAAACCCGCCGATTCTCTTCCTATCATGAGCCACCTATTATCCTCGCCTTCTTGCGCCAAACTCACATTTCTCTCCTCAGACATTCGTTCACCCGACCCAATCCACTTTCTCTTCGGTCTCCCAGCCGGTCGGTTCCAAACACACTCTCCACTATACTCCGCTCTAACAACCGCTATCATCCATCCTTTCCAATGACCAAACCATCTCCAACATACTTTCATTATTCTCTCATTTACCCTTTTCTTCACACCAATTAATCTCTAAATAAGTTCATTCCTCATTTATTAATTCTTCTCACACTAGCATGCCCCCTAAGATTGTCCATCTGAACACATTGAACATAAACTTCTTATGTCCAGACCATGTCCTCACACCATTAACAGATTAAAACCACATGTAAACAACATGACCCTCATGAGTAGACTCTAGCGCATCAAGACTTAGTCCCTTGACATTCACCAAACGATTTAATTGCCACAGCAACCTTGCTGCCATTCACAACATTTCTACTGCACTCTGCATCATCCGTTCCCTCTATCCAACACATACCTAAATATTTAAACTCAGACACTTGCCTCCAGCTGCTCACATCTAACATAACTTCACACTGAGGACTGTCCTCACTCTATTCATAACCCATAACCTTACTCTTATCTACGTTTACTTTCAAACCCCTCCTTTACATACCTGCCAAATCTCTCTACCAACCTCTCAAACTCTCTTCAATCACATAAAACCACCAATCACTCGGTCAATCATCCGCATATATAGGTAGGGCACCCTTCCACTCATCTCATTTCTCCACCATTCACACCATTCTGCCATCCCCACCTCGAAATTCTTTCATACCCCATCCATATACAAATTAATAACCAAGGACATAAACAAACCCTGTTCTTACTCCCTACTAATCCTAACAATCCACCATTGACACCATTTATCTTACACACGCTTCACTATCGTCATACATACTTTTGATTCCATCTCAGAAGCCTACCCACCAACACCATATATCACTACACATGCCCATAACGCTTCCTATTAACTCTATCATACGCTGTTGCAAATCCATAAAACCTAAATACCTAACAATTCTTCTTCTCCCTCATTTTCTTCATCTCATTTGATTTCAATGTTAAAAACAATACATACTATTATTAGTTATAGTATATATATATAAGTATATACTATTATATATATTAGTATATTATATATTATATATATATAATATTATATTATATAGTATATATATATATATTATACTAATATATATTATAATACTATGATATATCAAAATACTATATATATATAGTATATATACATGATATATATATACCGGTATATATTTTTAATGGTGCGCCATTTCTCTTTTGCTTCATATTCTTACACACCATTCCTCCAGAAACATAATTACCATCATGTTATCCACAATTATTCATTTATACACATACTTAAAGTACACACAACTCTTCTAAAGATAACACCTTACAGACATCCCTACGTAACTCATATCCCTATGCTAGTGGAGGGAGGAAAGAATTGCCCACATCGTATGTCCTGCGGTCGTAGAAGCGACTAAGGGACGGATGGTAGTTGGGTGACTGCCCACCACTACCACCTATCGTGTTGGCTAGTATGCAAATGCATGTCTCAGAGTGATGGTCGTGATCGCCGTTTAAACGGCCTTCTAATTTCGGCGAAATTGGATGAATCGTATGGGTACATTGATATGTCAGAGGACTAAATTTTGAGGAGAAAGAGGAGAGAGTGATGGATTATTTTAAAAAGGCAAATTGATTGCTCGCTGAAACAAAATGAAAGGGCGGGAAAAGGGAAAAAAATGGTGAAAGAAGTGGGACTGTGGTGTGTGAAATGGTGCTGGGCTGGTGTGGAAAGGAGATGAGAAGGGGTGAGAGTAAGGAGTTGCAATTTTCGTATGAGTATGCAGTAACTTGTGTTACAGAGCTATGCGATAGGACTTTGATGTGTGTGCAGAGGCCTAGAATTCTAATGGTTAAATTTAACGTTTGAAAAGGAGTAAAAGGTGTGGTTGTGACGTATGGTCCATTCGTGAGGGAAACGATTGAAGAGATTTACTATTTTTGGGATAATCTTGAATGTGTTTTGGATGGCGTGAGTAGGAGCTTCAGATTGGTAGTGTTGGGGACCTGAATGGTTGGATAGGTGATCAAAAAAGGGATGTATAACAGGTGGTTTTGGGTGCGTGTCGGAAGAAAATTGAGAATGTAGGAAGGTGATTGAATTCTCGTGAGGAGAGAGGTATGTGTGGTAAAGTAATACATTTCTTAAACACAAGAGTACTCATAAGCATACTAGAGTAGAGTTGGTCTGTAGGTAGAGATGGGTATCGAAGTGAAAAGACATTCCTTTGATGACTCAATCCACAGATGTTGAAAAATATGTGTTGGCATGTTAAATCAGTGAGGGTTTTAGGAATGGGATTATTCGGATCAAATGTTGTTTCTGTGTAAAATGTAAGTTAGTGCGGCGTCTTGAATGGAAAGGAAGTGATACGGGAAGGAAGTGAGGGTTATCAAATTAAGAGCGATGAATTGTTAGCAAACAAGGTAATAAAGGATAAGTATTTTAGAAGCGCTCGCAAGTAAATCAGTTGAATGTGACAAGTTGAAACTTGAACAAATCTGGAGCAAATGAAGGAAGCAATTGTTAGCAGCTGCAAAAGATGTATGCGGATGTGCTAAAGTAGAGAGTAATATTAACAGTGAGTGGTGGAATGAAGAGTGATGCAAGCCGGTTAAAAGTCAAAAAAAGAAGCGTGGTGAATGTACTAAATGCAAATGAGGAAGTTTCAAAAGAAAGATGGCTCTGCGATTATATAGGTGAGGAAAAAAGGAAAATACTAAAAAGGTGCATTACGTCAGGGAGAAAAGAAAGAGGGTAATATGAACAGGTTGGAAGGAGGGTTGAATGGGGACTTACCAAGGGAAATAGAAGGCTCTTCTGGAGGAAGCGCGAAAGGATTAGAATGAGAATAAGGTGGAACCTGACTTTAGAATAAGTAAGAATTAATGATCGGTGTTGTTGTAATTGATGAAATGAGCGAGGGGAGTGTGGTATATATATATCTACTTCGAAACATCCGCATAATCATTGGCAGTTAATGAAGAGTATAGTGAATGATGTGTGTTGATGCGTGCTAGGAAGGAATAGGTATTTTGGATGAGGTTATTAGGCAAGGAGGAGGTAATAGTTAGAGTGAGAAAGTGAAGATGTAAATCGCAGTATAGATGAAAAGTACTGTGTGAAATGTCAGAATGGAGCGAGATGGTGATTGATTGGATTTGGAAGTGGTATTAAAGCGTTGATGGAGGGTATAGTCCCGAGGGATTGGAGAAGAGCAGTAATAGTACCCTTATATAAGGGTAAGGGATATAATGGAAACTGTAGATATTATAGGGGAATTAGTTTATTGAGTATTGTAGGGAAGATATATGCTGGTGTTTTGGTCGAAAGATTGCGTCGAGTGACTGAGGGACAGATTGGTGATGAACAAGGTGCGCTTAGGAGTGGTAGAGGATGTGTGGATCAAATCTTTACTTTGAAACACAAAATGATGTGAGAAAAATGAGGGAGAAGAGAAGAAATGGTATTAGGTTTAAGATTGCAACAGCGTCTATGATACTGGTTAATAGGGAAGCTCCATATGGCAGGGGTGTGTGTGGCTTCTGAATGGAATCAAAAGATGTATTGACGATATTGAGGCGTGTGTAAGAATAAATGGTGTCAAAAGTGATTGGTTTAGTATTAATAGGGGAGTGAGACAGGGTTGTGTTATGTCTCCTTGGTTATTCAATTTGTATATGAATGGGGTTATGAAAAAATTAGAGGTGGGGGTGGCAGGAAATTGTGCTAGAATGATGGAGAATGGAGATGAGTGGAGGGTGCCCTACCTATTATATGCGGATGATTTGGTTTTGTGGCGAATCTGAATGGAGTTTGAGAGGATTGGTAGAGAGATTTTGGCAGTGTGTTGTAAAAGAGGGCGTTTGAGTAAACGCTAGATAAGAGTAGTTATGGGTTGTGAGTGAGGACATCCTCAGTGTGAATTATGTTATGATGGTAAGCAAGCTTGGGAAACAAGTGTCTAGCTTTAAATATTTAGGTATTGTTGGATGAGAGGGAACGGATGATGCAGAAGTGTAGTAGAAAAGTGAATGGCAAGGAAGGTGCTGGTGCAATTAAATTTGATTGGTGAATGTAAAGGGACTAAGTCTTGAGTGTGCTATGTCTTACATGAGGGTATTTTTACCTGTGTTATTTTTAGTAGTGAGAGACTTATGGTCTGGAATAAGAAGTATAGATTCTAAGTTCAATGATGTTCAGATGGACAAATTCATTAAGGGTGCTAGTGTTGAGAGAATTGATAAAAATGAGAAATGAACGTATTAGAGAGTTGTGTGTGTGAAGAAAGAGGTTAAATCACGCAGGAAGGCAAAAATGCTGTCACTTCGGAAATGAGAGGATTCAGAGAGGATACGTGCAAGGCGATACTGAACTGGAACAGTATGCAAACCAGGGCAGAAAGGGCATCGTAACCCACAAACACAGGCAAAATTGAAAGGCGGCAACTCGAGCAGCAAAACTGGCAAGATGGTTCTCCATCCTGCGACATGAGGACTGGGGCCCCAGGAACAACACGAGGCCGAGCAGTGGACGAAGAATTGTCCGGAGTCCATGGTGGCATACGAATAAGTTTCGGAATCACTCGAATAAGGTCGATGCGATTCTGTCCTAGGCGTCGTGTGGACACCATCGTGTGGGAGATTGACCCACTAGTCGCAGGTTTACTACGCGAGTGTTCTGAGCGGCGAGCACGTTTTGGCTGGAGAGAATGGGAACCCTCTGGCTCAACGGGGTCCTTCTGTTTCAAGAAGTCTTCAACCCAATACGCAAACGAGTAGGGATGTTTGGTCCGGGGATATCTACTTTTGGATTGGCGATCGTGACCGTTAGGAGAGCCGCGTTGTTTCCAAGGGGAAACTGATGCGGGACGTTTCTGGGAGACAGTGTAAGGAAGGTCAGACACCGGACGAGGGCGGGTGTTATCAACCTCAGATACTGAACATGCAACGACATCAGTAGAGACCCCATCTAGGGGTGCATGAATCTCAGCAATGTGGACATTATGAGAGAAGGTAGTGTGTGTTGGCGATGGACGACGAGTGGTCCGGCGGACCATGGTAGGGAAATTGGGAGGACAGTTGTCCCGAACAATAGGAAACCAAATCAGGTGACCCGGAACGTGGAACAGTAGGCCACGTGGAAGGCGAAAACTGAGGAAGATCTGGACACAACGCAAGGAAGTGAGGTGCAATGGTAGAGTCGACTGCAGAGGTATTAGTTGTCACCTCAGCATAAGGAAGATAAGCCAACTTCTCTCGCGCACGGCGAGTAGCCTCACGATGATCAAACTTACGAATTGTGCGCTGCTCAAGGATTTTTTTCTCCAAGGCGAAGAAGGGGCAGTGGACAGAGGAGGCCGGATGGGGACCTTTGCAGTTAAGGCAACAAGGAGGATGGGTTTCATAGTTGGGGTGGAGAGAGCTGCCGCATGTCGGCCAGATGGTCTACGGAGACCGACAATATTTCTAAGGGTGACTAAATTTATGGGACTTGAAACACCTCCTCGGGTGGAGCACATAGGTCCGAACCGAGTGCATAGTAAAGCCAAGTTTGACCTTGGTCGGATAGAAAGGAACAGAGAAGGTAAGTTGGAGACGAAGGTTCATCGTTGAGGAGTTCCCCTCACCCGGAGGGAACCAATAAATGTATGTGGCAGGCACGTTGGGACTCTGTAAATGAGCGAGAATAGCCTCCGTAGTATCCGAACAGAACTCCGGTGCATATATGGTACCTTTGGACGTGTTACGAACAATGTCCGGTTTAGAATTAACAGGAATCCTTCCCAGATGCGAGAGTGAAGCAAGAACGTGGCTTTGGGTTCTAGATGCAGCACGGACCAGGATGGAACCGTTTCTCATGGGCGTTGCCTGAGGCTCTGTTGTTTAGAGAGCAGCCTCCAAAGCATCACTAAGAATTAGTTGGCTTATGGCAGTCAGTTGACGTGAGTCGAAGTCGAGTGCCAAATAAAAATAAAGAAGGGTAAGAAGTCATACCTCGGGTTCCCAGGTTTGGGTCAGTGTCTCCGCTCGCCTTGGTGCTGGTGTATTTGTGAGCGATGTTAGGGACCATTCTGAGCAGACGACCGCAGAGGACGCTCGATGGGAGGTATGGAAGTGGAATGTCTGCTAAAGAGGCCCAGAAACAGCCTCAGCTGCTCGTAGAGGGTAGTTCCTGGAAACGGACGTTATGTTAAGAATAGGGGTGTGGAGTACCAACCAATTCAATGAACAAGGGCATTCCAAAGCCACCTATTGTTCGCAGGTCGAGAAATGGCCAGGAAGGGTTGGGTTGCGCCAGCGGCAACAAACGGTGCTAAACGCCTTCTTTAGTTCTTCTTTTTCTTTAGTTTTCCCATTATAATAAGATGCTCCTTGCAATACATCTGCTCCGCAATAAATGAACACAAATACTTTAACACAAAAATGAATAAAAAACAAGTTATCCTGGAAGCTAACAGGCGAACCGCCAGCCCACCCACACGCCCAGCAAGCGCATGAAACCTACCTCCCCGCAGAGTGGGCCATGGGACTGTGGCCCTCAGAAAGCCCCTCGGAACTCCTCGTCCAGTCTCGAAGATGGAAAAAATATGAGACGTGCAGCACCAGCGAATAAGACGCAAACAAGCCCAAGATTATACACCCAAGTGCAGGACAGACTCCTCACAGGTTAGCCAAGGTTCAGGTCCTCAACAATAGGCGGCCCGGAGAAAGGTCCGAAAACATCCCGGTTTTTTTAACAGTAACGCGTTCCCCCAGGGGGAAGGGAGGGCAGATGGCGAACAGAGACCATGCAAGAGTAACCCCAGGACTTGCAGGAGAAGATAGGGAGACTCTCAAAAGGCGACCAGGAATCGAGCTAGGCAGAACGTACAGATCATGGAGGAGAAGGGAAAACAAACTGGGAAAAGGACGGGCAAAACGAACGGAGTACACAAAGTATAGTAAGTTAAGATAAAGAAAAATAAAAAAATTAGACTAAAAAGAGAAAGAACTATATATATAAAAATTAAATATGACAAAACAAAATCAAACGCAATAATAAATATAGAAAATTAAAACAACGTACACAAAAAGCAAAATATAACAAAAGAAAAAAAAGTGGGCACTCGCAGGACACAAAGTGTCTGTGCCCCCCTCTCGACTTGAGGGGGTTGTAAATAATAATAAGGAATAATAATATAATAATAATAATAATAATAATAATAGATAATAATAATATATAAAATAATAATAATAATAATAATAATAATAAATTTTTTGTTCTTCTTAATGTTTCTAACTTGAGTAAAAAAATAACACAAAAGAATCAACATACATCTCGAGCTTAGCCATGAATTCTCTCCTTGCAATTCAACTGGACTGTCAGATTTCGATGATGAATTCATGTGACAAGCCCTTTATCAAATCCAAATTCAACATTTGATTCCTTCAATTCTGACTTTATGGATGCCTTTGGTTTTCATTTTTAATGTTATCTGGTAAGTCAAAGTTTGTTTTGTGAAAGATCTGAAATTAAATAAAAAGATGTAAGTAAGCTTAAAGAATATGATACAACAAATATCAAGCCACATGTTGATAAAGGCTCATGAAAGCAGGAAATTCATTCAATCAACACGCCAATAAAAAAAAAAAAATAAAATAAATAAAAACTTTCCAGTCAATGGGAAGGAGATGAGCATGGATTGGAGGCGCGAGTCTTGATTGGATAATACTTAAAACCAATTTATTTATCTGGGAGAGAATACAAATGAAATGTTATGAGATTATCACTAAATTTTTTCAAAAATAAGAAAATTACCGAATGTTTCAACAATATTTAAAACATTTAAATTAAAATGGATTTGGATAGTTTGTTAAATCCCAGTATGTGCTTTGGAGTTACGTAATGTCAATGTTGAAAATTAGTCAGTGAAATGCAATTTTTTAAGTTTAACTATTTCATCAACATAGAAATTGTTAGTTTGTTTCCTTACCGCAATTATTATTATTATTATTATTATTATTATTATTATTATTATTATTATTATTATTATTATTATTATTATTATTATTATTATTATTATTATAATAGAAATAAAATAAATATAAAAACTTTTTCTCATATGTTTCTAAAAAAATCTTTGGAGGGCGACTGTTTTTGACTCTGCCATGGAAAATGTTTTGGCATCAAAATAGTTATAAAAAACGGGTGTGAAAAAGGCAGAGACCATTTAAAATTTAATATATTATACAGATATATTAAATTTTATTTTTTAAGAAACTTTTTGAAGAACACTCGAGAAATACCCCACAAAATCTATGAAGGAAATAAGATTTCATTTGTAAAATTATTGAAACTTTCTTTTTAAATATAAGTGTGGCTCAAATATATTATTATATTTCATTCCAAATTAGAAACATTTAGAATTAGTTGTGTAGAAGGGGAGGAAGGATTTTCCTTTTATTAAAAAGCTCATTTTTATAATTCTAACTCAAACATTTTATATTCTTGATATTTTTCAGTTATCTGAAATATTCATATTTCAATTCAATTTTTACATAAATTTTCTGCATATAATGTCCAAAATATTTTACAGAAATTTACTGTCTAATTTTATTCCTGGTCAACACAACCCTTAAAAGGTTTATTTTTAATTTTTTTTATATTTTTTTAACACATTTGCAACTACTCACTGGCAAGACCCTATTTGAGGAAAGGGTTACTTGGCTCATAATACTAATAGGACAAAGATTTTCAGATTAATATTATCTGTATCTTTTGGAATCATAGTGAAAACTAACTTTCAAATTTACTCCCAATGTTACTTTCTCAGATTCACAGATCTAAAACCCAAAACCTATTAATTTCTCAATAGTATATTCTCACAAAGACCAGCACTTATCTTTCAAAATTCCCTCCTCACCAACCACTTTTTTGGTTTTAACATTCACGACAGCAGT
>JABUQX010025048.1:0-5000 GCA_015478945.1 Trachelipus rathkii | reverse complement strand
ATTATCACAAATATTTTTAGTATTTATCATAGTAAAAAATTTGAAGGAAAACGCCTAATATTTTTTATAAAAATTATTTAATTACGTTATTTTCAAAAATGCCATAAAGAGTACAATGAAAATTAAAAAAAAAAAAACTTAGAAATTTGTTTATGAACCAATCGCTTGGCTTTCTCTCGAAAATAGCGCTAAAAATTTTGAATTTTGAAGAGCATATCCGCAATTTGTCCGATAATTTCCTGATCTATCTGACCTACACTGTTTTCACTTTTGTCATTTGTGCTTACGATCGCTTGGTAAGATATGCTTACACAGTTTCAGCATGAATTTCGTGCAAAAACGTCCGCGATTTCTTACGAAATTTACTTTTGTTTACAAGCAATTTAAATCAGTTGTTGTGATGGAGCCATTGATTTATAATAAGTAGAAATAAAAACATAACAATTGGTTTATATTACAAATAATTGATCTACTACTGTGATGGAGTTTATCTATTTGGAAAAAAATTATATTTAAAGCTGATTTTATTGAATGAAACATTCATCAATTCAAACTGGCCTACCACACTGCCATATTGTTTGTCTACATTTTTGGGTAAGCACGTCTTAAATTCCACATTTCTTACAATTTTGTCCTAAGCTTGACAAAAACGAACGACCAAACTCGCGCATTAAATGATGGTTAGCAAGCACAAAATGAAAAAAAAATGGAATAACATGTTATTGTAAAGTCGTTTTCGTTTTTGCATTTGTGCTTACAAAACTTAAGAAATGCTTGAGTTTCCATTCATTTTTGTCTATGTGCATAATCATAAAAAATGTCGAATTTAGTATGTGCTTACGCAAAACCGTAACAAACAATATAGCGACGTGGTAGGCCCGTTTGAATTGATGAATGTTTAATTCAATAAAATAAACTTTAAATAAAATTTCTTCCAAATGGATAAACTCCATCACAATAGTTGATCAATTATTTGTAATATAAACGATTTGTTAATATTTTTATTTGTTATTCAAATCGATAGGCTCACATCACCCACAACAGCCGACTCCAAATTGTTGTAAACAAAAATAAACTTCTTAAGTAGAAGACGCTCGGTCATTTTGCACAAAAAATTCGTCTAACAACTGTGTAAAGCATTCTAGCTCGAGTGTAAAGCACAAATGAGATGAAAAATGCGTCTCATATTAATCGATATATATATAACTACTATTTACTATATAGCTCAGCGCACCTCCTATTACGAAAATACTACAACCATTCAGCGCTCCGCACATTGCTGAGCCTCATAGCATATATGATTACGTACCACTCACACTGACTCACAAACTCAACCAAACCAACCCTCGATGACACACCTCTAATTATTATAGAATATCCAGAACCAGCCACTAACGCTCACTCAAGCACTAGTTATAGCCGCGACACCAAATATCTAAGCCATTAAACATATCATATAAGACTATATATATTATTAGACTATATATATATAGTATATATATAGTTATAAATATATATATAGTATATAGTTTATATAGACATTAATCTCCCGCACATCCAAAATCAGCAATACTCACATAATCGACTAATCAGACACACGCCAACTACACATACATACAAGTAATCAAATTATCATACCACCAACTCATACACACACCTCAACATTCACCCAACTTAAATAACTTCATCACACTATCCCACCTCACCAAATCAAGTAACAGTTATATACACAATATACACACATCAATCGTAATCTATTATGACAGCTTCTATCCCACGTTCACTGACAATCTTTCTGGCCTCTTACCTACATTAAATAATAACAACAATCTCTAAAGCCCAGCCACCATCTAATTGCGCATACATATCTGCGCCTTCTCCTCTTCATCCTCCGACTGCTGATAGGTTCTGTACTTGCCAATTCTCAAAACTAAAGAAGGCCGAACTCTTCTGCTACCTACTTTTACTACGATCACCATCAACTCGGCCTGACAAGGCACCATCTACTAACTACCTGGAGCACTACCATATCTCATCTACCTAAACCCAACCTCCTATTCAAGCGATTTTGTATCTTCACGCCACCTCAATTGCCTTACTGCTTGATTACATTTGATCAGTGCATGGGCTCCTATGAAAATCCTACATCGTCAACACTTTCTGAATACCAGAAACGTTACGGCAAGACACAAGCACGCCACCGAGAAATGCAGATGTTCCTCCCCGGACCAGGCTTGTATCAGAGGAGAAAGACCATAAATAACTGCCGTACTCTAGTCACTCGTCCTAACCCCCACCCCACGTTCAACAATATTCTCTTTGTTTCAATACTAACACTTTCCCTCAGTGTTGGAATAACCCACTAACACTTTCCCTGTGTTGGAAGCACGCACATGTCCAACCTATTCCGAAAAAAAAGGAAGCCACTCTGATCTTTTTAACTATCGCCCTATAGCTTTAACTTGTATATATCTATGATCTTTGAAACCCTTCTCAACACTAATTCTTAGATCACTAGAATCTCATTCACTTTACCCGATGGCCAGTACAGCTTTCGGCACTCAAGGTCTACTTGCAATATACTTTCCTATCTTACTGATTTATGGTTTTCCGCTCTTAGTAACTACAGGGAGACTTGCGTGGTGGAGCTTGAAAAAATCCAAAGCATTTGACCGGGCGTCACTGCTCTCCAAGCCCTGCTCTCCAAGCTCCCCTCCTTTGGGTTTCCTCCTTCCCTTTGCTTACCTATATCGGCTGTTGTTGATGGGGCGACTTCTTTCCTGGTCCAACCAGACACGCAGCGCACTAACAACACACTCAACTTACACTAATAGTGGTGTCACTCATGGGATATCTGTCTTCATCTCCTACTTTATCCTACTGTTCAGTAATGATCTTCTTCACCGCACAATCTAACTCTATCACCCACATACTGGATGATCAACCCTTCATTCTTCAAACTCATTTCAATTCTACTCCTCCTTTTACTTCTAGAATTGCCTCTCGTCTTAATCTTTCTGATTTTATTTCGTGATCTGGATAGAATTTTGGGGGGTATCTCAACCTAGTTAACTTCAATTCTTTAAAAAACCCAACTTTTACAAAATCTCCCTCTCTAACGCACCTTCTTAACTTTCCTACCTCTTTCGACGGTTCTCTCATCTCTCGTGTTGACAATATTAAAACATCCTTGACCTTAACATAAACAAAAAAATGTACCTTGCTCGAAACCTCACATCACCACCATGGTCTTTAGGGCGGCCTCCATAAGCACAACTGCGAGAGGATGCTGCTGCCTAGACTGAAGCACGCTCCTCAACATCTCGTTTCTTTCTTCCTCACGTTACTCCAGTCTATACAGGGCCTCAT
Organism: Trachelipus rathkii; assembly: GCA_015478945.1. Taxonomy (NCBI): domain Eukaryota; kingdom Metazoa; phylum Arthropoda; class Malacostraca; order Isopoda; family Trachelipodidae; genus Trachelipus; species Trachelipus rathkii. Next base: position 1,631 of record JABUQX010025048.1, on the reverse strand, counting down.
CCGCCCTTGTATGGAGTAGTGCTCTCATACTTGCGCGCGCACTCATGGCTCTGTCACCAAGCTCTTGAGATCCACCGACATAGATACGACTCGTACGAACATCTGTACAACAAGGCACACTTAACATGCAACACAGCCGTGCGTCCCGATACTCTCATACTCTCACTCGCACATCCCCCCATACCATAACACCTCTCTAAGACCACCTCGCCGGCACCCCAACAACTGAATCGAGACTGAGCTCCAACTCCCGCTTCCCAGTAATAAGGATATGCGCTGACATCGTAACTCGACACACTCTACCATCCTACGATTCGGCCATCTAGAAACCACATCACCCTACCGCACGACGCACATCGTAAACACACAGAGCGGGCCACAGCCGAGCGCTGTATCTCGCAGCCAACGAGCTTGCTACTAGAGACACTACCCACCTTATAAGCTCCCGCCCCTTGCTCAGCACTATGCCTCGCAATCTCAAGTATCTAGTAACATATCCAGACGACGCCCTCACAAGTTCGCTGCAGACTGCTCTTCTTTTCTGCCATAACTCATGATTCTGTGGAAACTCTTCCATCTACCTGTGTTTCCTGCTGAATTTATCTCTCTCACTTTAACACCTGTGTCTAAATGCTCATAGCGTCGAATCTTGAGTTAGTTGGTCTAACTTTTTGAGCACTACAACACTGCCTGCCTTAATAATAGACCTACTACTCAATACCTAATTACTCACTAATAAAAACTACCTAAATATCTCAAATACTCATCCTATAACATACACGTGATATCTACCAATCCGTATATAGTATCGATACTTATTATATCATAGTATATAATATATATATAGTATAGTATAATATATAACATATATTAAAATATAATCATACTTAATCTTCAAACTGAACATCAGGGCACGATTTATATAATTACATAATCAAGTACCTACTATATATATAACCTATCTACTACACTAATATATATATATATCATATATAACTATATTATATAAATATATATACTAATATACTATATATATATATAATATATATATATATATCATAATATATATATATATTATTATATATTACGTATATAATATATATATATATATATATATATAGTACAATATATATATATATATAATATATAATATATATATATATATATAAATATATATATATATATATGATAAAAGTATTAGGTAGCTATCGCGGTTATCTGCAAAAATTACAGTTTCAGTTTCGGTATCAGTTTTGAAAAAATTGTGAGTACTTGTATCGATATCTGGCTAAAAATTTCGTATCAGTGCAAACACCACACATATATATATATATATATATATAATTATATATATATAATATATTATATATATATAATATATATATATATATAATATATATATTTTATAGATAGATATATATATATATATATTATATAGATTATATATATTATATATAACGTATATATTATATATATATAAACCAACCTGAGAACTTTGTTGATAACAGTAATTTTCTTGATCTTAATTCTTCCTCCTTTTAATTTTCATTTTCAGATTTAAAATATTTTTCCCATTAATTAGGCCTTAATATTTTTTAAATTTCTCTCCCGTCGAAATACTCTGCACTCCC
>JABUQX010025047.1:15000-20844 GCA_015478945.1 Trachelipus rathkii | reverse complement strand
ATATATATATATATATATATATAATATATATATATATTATATATATATATATATATATATATATATATATATATATTATATATATATATATATATATATATATATATATATAATATTATATATATATATATATTATATTTATATATTATATATATATATTATATATATACTATATACTATAATAATATTCATGATGTATTTACCTTGTTTGACCATGATATTTCGGCCTTGACCTTGTCGGATACCCTATGCCGCCTACACCTAGCCTAAACTACACCTACCTGGACCTATCTAAACATAACCTAACCCTAAACTACCCACCTGACCTAGCCTAACCTACGCTACACCAAGAGTACACCTACACCTAACCTACACCTATCCTGCACCTGCACCTAGCCTCCACCCCGCCTTGAGCTCATCCAGGTAACTGGCCTAGCCTTTGGTAGGTATCTGTGCTAACATGAGGTCATGTAGGAACCTGACCTGTATGGATCCATCCTAACTTATTTCCATCCGTGGTCACACACACACACACACACATACAGAAGCACACAAGCGCAACACGCACACACACACACACACACACACACACACACAAACCCACATGCTTTCATACTCTCACCCATACACTATACATTTACACTTGATACACACGTAACAAAACACACTAACAACCTTTTGGTCTTCCAGGCGGACAATTTTTGAGAATCAATTTTCGGTCAACCTTTGTATTCCAGGAGTGCCCAATTTCGGTCTTTGTAGCTTTTTGACCCTTGTAGGTTTGATGTTCTCAGCTTGCGCCACTGATATATATATATTCATAATATATATATATATATATATAGTATATATATATATATAGTATATTATTATATATATATATATATATATACTATATATATATATATATATTATATATATATATAATTATATATATATATTAATATATATATATATTCGGTCACTTTGTATTCCAGGGTGCATTGTGTTGGTCTTGTAGCTTTTGACCTTGGAGGTTGATGCCTCAACTTGAAGGTCATCTTTTTGATGAAACTCATCTTTATGAAGTCATCTTTTGTGCATTTACCACTATATGATGATTCATCTTTGATGGAATCATCTTTGATGGTTCCCAACCCCTTAGCCTAGAATAGCCTAATATTAATGTCTACCCTTATGTTATAAGGTATGAGGACGCAGCGTGATCTCTCCCCGCAAAGGCTGGAGGCCCGCACCCGTAGGTGCGACCCGCCGAGCGAATGAAAAATATATACACTATAAGTCATTCATTTTTTTCATACTTAAACATTTCAAAGAATTCTTCAAATATACTATGAGTCATTCATTTTTATTCATACTTAACATTTTTTATAAAAACATTTTCGCGAACCTAAACTGTAACTCATACAGACCTATTATTAAACACATATATTTATTAACATTATTTTAACTTAATACTTTTACTTAATACTTTTTAATTTATAAATTTTAAAATTGTTGTAAGAGAAAACCAGAGTGTCTGATAAATAAACATTTTATTTTACTACAACTGCTACGAAATTTTATTAAAACATTAACATTACATACCTTAAGCAGTAAATCAGTAAATCAAATAGAGGTGTGACCTAGGGGATTAGTATGCTTTGTTTTACTGTTTTACTTTTTCCTTTAACTCATGTTTTACTGCTTTTAACTCATGTTTTACTGCTTTAACTTATATGTTTTACTTCCTTTAACTCACATATTTTATTAACATTAAATTACCTTAAAGCAGTAAATCATTAAATCAAATAGAGGTGTTACCTAAAACCTAGGGGGGATTTAGTATGCTTTTGTTTTACGGTTTTACTGCATTTAACTCATGTTTTACTGCTTTAACTCATGTTTTACTGGTCTTTTACTTATATGTTTTACTGCTTTAACTCACATATTTATTAAAATTACATACCCTAAGCCAGTAAATCAGTAAATCAATAGAGGTGTTACCTAACACCAGGGGGGATTAGTATGCTTTTTGTTTTACTGCTTTACTGTTTTTAAACTCATGTTTTACTGCTTAACTCATGCTTTACTGCTTTACTTTCTGCTTTTACTGCTTTAACTTTCTGCTTACTGTTTTAACCTTTCTGCTTTACTGCTTTAATTCATCTATTTATTAACATTATGTTTTTTATTTTGTTTAATACTTTTTATTTATTTTATATTATTTTATTTTTCTTGGATTATTATTTTTATTATTTTTATTATTTTATTTTATTATTTTACTTACACTCACACAGATTTACTTACACCTCACACACAGATTTACTTACACACACAGGTTTACTTACACTCGCCACACAGATTTTACACACCACACCACACCACACACACACACACACACACACACACATACACACACACACACACACCCACGCACACTCACTTACACAGATAACGCGTATATTTATTAAAACATTTTATGTTTTAATTAAACACGTACATTTAGAATTACTCATTCAAATATAACTGAAATTATTTCAAAGTTTTCTTAAAACGTCTATAAATAAATCAATCATTATCTTTGAACAAAGGATTTATTATTAACTTTTAATACTTTTTGTTTATAAAATTTATAACTTATCAAGTTTTAAAATAACTTACTAAAATTTTATGAACATTTTTTATTAAAACAATATTTTACGTACCTTAAAGCAGATAAATCAGTAAAATCAGTAGACCAGCCCCTAGCCACCCCTCCAATTCAAGCATATGCCACGCTTTTTGTTCTATTGACTACTTGCTTTACATCATCTTTAGCCATGTAAAAGTATAAAATAACAAAATAAGTTCTTTCTCTGCTAACATAACATGTATTTCATTAAAATCTTTCTAAGTTTTTATTTAAAATAACAAATATTCACTTACATTTATATATTCACTCGATTCGTAACTAAAAATATTTCAAGTTTTTAAATTAATTCGGTTTTCTGATGTACATTTGACAATCCATCACGGAGAAAACACAACAACCGCACTCCTTACAGATACGGAACTGACACATCTCTCTGTAAAATGTGTGTTGAAATAACTACTTTTGGTCTAAAATTTAGGATAATCCTTTTTGTAACCCTGGCGATCTGAAGCCTAATTCCAGTCAAATATCTTTTCACAACTGACCTTGTCTTGTAAAATGTGGGGCGAATAACTACGTTAGGGCCTAAATTTAGGTCCTAAATTTAGGATAAGCCTTTTTGTAGACGGCTAATTTAATTTTAAGCCGAATACCAGGTCAAAAGGTAATTCCCGTATAGACAAGAATCAGTGTTTATTGTATTATTTTATAATTATATTTCAAACTGAAACATGTTGGACCGGTAGATCCTTTTAGCAGGTAAAAAGGAAATGTTTTCCTTACTTGTGATGGAACGGCGTAATCCTTATCTCTATATGACCTCGTATGTGATTGGTCGAGAATTATTTTATCGTCTTTGAAAATTAACTGTGTTCTTTAAACTGTATTGAGCAGGTGTGTGTTTTATTATCTTTTAGACCCAAAATTCATTTTAAAAATCATAGTCATTTTAGCTTGTTAAGCGGTGCACAAGTTATCTGATTGTATTAAAAGTGTTTTATTTTACTAAGTGTATATCATATTTATATAAATACTTACATTGAGAATAATTATAATTTCACTAGTTCATAAGCTAAACCACCAGGGCTCAGCATGAGCCCACCGCAAAGTCAGCCAACCCGCACCCGCTGGTGCGTCATCCGCGTACCCGCCCGCGCGTGCACCCGCTAGGCGCAATATTTCGCGTTCCCGCCCGCCTGAACCGGTGGTTCGAATCCGCAGCCCGAAATAAAAGTATCTTCATAGCCGAACGTGGATGTGAAGCGTATGTTCACGAGTAACCCGCGAGTTTCGGTCTTTAATTACTAATTTACCAGCAGAACCCCATCCCTATTGTAACGGTGAACCTCTGTATGTTAAGGTTTCATACCTTCATCATACAATAACACCTGAAGTACATGCGCTTAATACACTGCGCTATGAGGACACCTACAGTTTTTTATCTTTATAACCTTTATACATTACACATTCTATGACTTTACAGTCATGTTACGTTTTAAATTAATAAATGGCAACCCAAATAAAAATGGTAATGAAAGAGTAATACAAATAAATATTTTATTTTAGTAAAATATACATATATTATAAAACAAATAGAGGGTATCAAAGATGACGCCATCAAAGGATGATCATCAAGATGAACCACCAAAAGCTGAAGCTTCCAAAGCTAAGTTATTAAAGTTAAGGAATCAAAGCTGAGGCAACAAAAGCTGAGGCATCAAAGTTGAGGCATCAAAAGCTGGGACATCAAAGTTGAGGCATCAAAACTGAGGCATCGAAGTTGAGGCATCAAAAGCTGAGGCATCAAAGTGAGGCATTCAAAAATCGGAGTGGTGCGCGTGCGTAAGTGTAAGGTGTATGTGTGTGTGGTTGTGTGGTGTGTATGTGTGTGTGTTATGTGTGTGTGTGTGTGTGGTGTGTGTTCTAAAATAATAATAACAATAGCATGAAGTAAATACACTAAGTATATAAGAAAATAAAAATAAAATGTTTTAATAAATTATACGTTATATGTATAAGTGAGTGTGCGTTGCGGTGTGTGCTGTGTGTGTGTATGTGGGTGCGTTGTGTGTGTTGTGACTGTGTGTGAGGTATTGTGTATTCTAAATAATAATAACAATAGGCATGAAGTAAATAACACTAATGTTATTATAATAAATAAACAATGTTTAATAAATTACTACGTATATTGTAAGTGAGTGTGCATGTGGGTGTGGGGTGTGTGTGTGTATGTGTGTGTGTGTGTATGTGGGCGTGTGTGTGTATGTGCGCCTCTAAATAATAATTCGCGCGGGAATATTGCGCCAGCGGGCGCACGCGGCGGCGGAACGCGGGAAATATTGCGCCTGCGCGGCGCACGCGGCGGGCGGCTGGACGCGGTCGGAACATACATCGAGCGTGCCGACTTTGCGCTGACTTTGCGGGCGGGCTCATGCTGCGCCCTGGTTGTCCACTTATGAACTAGTGAAATTAATAATTATTCCTCAATGTAAGTATTTTATTATAAATATGATATACAATTAGTAAAAATAAAACACTTTAATACAAATCAGATAACTTGTGTGCACCGCCTTAAACAGCTAAAATGACTAGGATTTTAATGAGTTGGGTCTAAAAGATAATAAAACACCCACCTGCTCAAATACAAGTTTAAAATAACAAAGTTAATTTTCAAAAAGACGATTAAATAATTCTCGAACAAATCACATACGAGGTCATATAGAGATAAAGATTACTCCGTCCAATCACAAGTAAGGAAAACATTTCCTTTTTACCTCTTAAAGATCTTACCGCGTCAACATGCTTTCATTTGAAATCTATATTTTATAAAATAATAATAACAATGATTCCTGTCTATACGGGAGAATTACCTTTTGGACTGGTATTAGGATTAAATTAGCCCGTTCACAAAAAGGCTTATCCTAAAATTAGGCCTAAATTTAGGCGCCTAACGTAGTTATTGCACGACATTTTACAGAAAAGGTCAGTCTTGAAATATATGGTGACCTGGAATATAGCGCTTAAATCGCCCCGGCGTTACAAAAAGGATTATCTAAATTTAAGACCTAAAGTAGTATTTCAAACACATTTTACAGAGAGAGTCAGTTTCGTATCTGTAAGGGGTGCGGGTTGTTGTGTTTTCTCGGGATGGATTGTCAATGTACATTGATAATACGAATTGATTTAAATAAACTTTGAAATATTTTTAGATAACATCGAGTGAATAATAA
>JABUQX010025046.1:25000-92447 GCA_015478945.1 Trachelipus rathkii | reverse complement strand
ACATAACAATGTGTTATGTTGAAGTCTGTTTAAAATCTTATTAAAAGGGGGGAAAATTGTCCCCTTTAAAACATGAACTCAGAAGGTAAAGCTACGTCGTTAGAGAAACATCTCATTAAAACACTCTCCCTCAACATAAAAAAAATCTGAAATAATAAAAAGAAGTTACTACAGAAAGGGGAGGCGTATTCCTGCCATTACTCTTCTCCTTACAGCTCATTGATTAACTAAGTGGATGTCCCATGATTGAAAGATGGGCTGTACTATCCATATAATGAGTATGAGAAAATGAATAAGTATAATAATACAGCATCTGTACAGAATTCAATTCCACAGAATCATCATTCACGATCTCTATATGACCAGTTATTACCGCACACTGTGCAAAATCCACAATCACAACCCCAATATACGCCGATATTACCACACAATGCATTGACATTACAACCACTTTCACATCAACAACAGTTGCACCAACAGAATCCTTATATTGTGAACGACTCATTTCTTTCAGCAACCTCTACCTCATAGCTTATATGATCATAAAGTTGAACAGATAACCAATTACGAGAAAGAAGTGTAACAGGATATTTAAGGTTCAGACAATTAACATCAATGAAGAAACGCATCTTATACCAAGATGCCATACAAAAATTGATAGATCTTAAAGACTTGCATCTACATCCATCAATACGTAATCCGATATCCGATGATGCAAATAAGCCTAATGAAGCAAAATTGTTAAACAAATTGATGATAAATTTTAAAAATATCTAGAGCAGAGCTTACCTATAGAGTTTATGTAAAGTTTAAATAAGGTTTATATAATATTTTAAAAGATCAATTACTCTTTGAATGAATCAGGGCAAATCGTAATTGATGATGAAATAGTTAAACGATGTTCAATATTGTGGATTTGATAGCTGATCTCTCACGTAACTGGAAGAAGGATCCTGTAAAAGGCTGAATGACCATTCAAACAAGAACTTCAGACATTTATTTTCCCAGAAACTTTAATCTTGAATACACGACGATCTAGACGCGAGTTATCCCGTTAGACCCCAAGACCTGATTCAAGTCCCTCAGGCACTTTTTACGCTTCAGATTATGATCAGAGTTACCATGAGGAAGGAATAGGAAAAACACCTTATAATAAAACTAGTTGGATTAAATCGTTATTATGTATTATCATATATATATCAATATATATATATATAATGTATATATATATATATTATATATATATATATATATATATATATATATTAATAATAATATATTATATATATATATATATATATATATATATATATTATAATATATATACTATATATACTATATATATATTATTTTAATTAGTAATATCTGTGTATTATATATAATTATTGTTGTAATGTTGTATATAAATAAATATGTTATTTTAAACCTTCTGTTCTATCCCTTGCGGACTTTATATCACATTTGTGACAAATATATATATATATATATATATATATATATATATATATTATAATAGTTATATATATATAATAAATATATATATACTATATATATATATATATATATATATATATATATATATATAATATATGAATATATATATATATTATATATATATATATATATATATACTATATTATATATATTATATTATAATATATATAATATATATATATACATTATATACTATAGATATATATACTATATATATATATATATTATACTATATATATAGCGCTTACATGTGTGTCAGTTAGGTCAACTATGGAGGCGCAGGAGTGGCTGATAAGTATACTTCAAATCTGAGCGGAACCAAATTAGTTGGGGGTTCACTAGGTTTGCTTTCTTTAAGGTTTCCTAATATTGAAAAAAAGAGTTAAAAAGATATTTAGAGGGTGGAAGAGGCATTACTCTTCCATAAACCTGTAGAAAAAAATTTCCTACGCGGAAAAATCCATAGCTCCACAGGTCGATAGTGTATGGCAGATAGATTTATCTGAAATGATTAAATATAGTTCTTTTATTAATGAGGATTTCATACATACTTTTTTTAATAAACTAAATTTTAGATTTTATTCAAACCATTAAAATATTAAAAAAAATCCAAGACTGTGAGTGATGCAGTGAGAGAAATTTTAGAAGCGGAATGTAGGTGGCCTAAAATGTTCTGGTCAGATAGGGGCGGTGAGTTCTTAGGTAACGAGTTTCAAGAAATAATCAAAGAATATGATATATGGTATATACAATACATCTCAGATAAATAAGTAAGGCAGCTATGGTTGTGTTCCAGCGCACGAAGACGTATGCATAGTACTTTTACTCTAAAATGAATACTTTTTAAATATATTGATATACTGCACGATAAGTTTATTCTTATAACAGACTATCTTACCATTAGAACTTTATAAAGACAAAACTCCTTTAGAAATGTTTAAGTTCTGGATAAACCTGATATACAACAGGGTAAAAAGAGCCAGAAAATTAAGGATAATTCAGGAGTAAAGGTGAATGACTATGTAAAAGAGTATCTCGAATAGATGATAGGTTTAGAACTAAGGTACGAAGCCTGGATGGACTACATAGATTGTTTAAAGTTTGTAATATACGTAGCTTCCATACTGATGGTTTAAAAACGAAACAAAAAGGTGATAATGGTGGAAAAGAATAAAAGAAGAAAAGCGTATAAATAAACAGGGAAATACAGAAAGTACGATTTAATTCTAAAATCATATATTAAAATAGAAAGAAAAGGTGATTAGCAGCTCAAAAGCGTCGAGGCCGTAGTAAACAGTAATTGGTGAAATGGGTGGGATACCCTGCTAAATTTAATACTTATATAAAAGCAAGTAAAAATAAGAATCATTAATCAGTGTTCATTGTAACCATGGAGGGTGTAGATCACTTTTATTTAACTCTCCCGTCTTCAGTCTCTTTGGATTTACATCCTGATAATAAACTCGCAGACTTCAACTGTTTTAATGAATCCTATACAACTTGTGAAAGAGAGGTATACGAAGTAGGAATTTTGTGAAATGATATTAAATACGTTACATAGAAAATTTTAACCTCACAATCTATTGCTGGATGGAGGGTGTAAGAAGTGGGAATGTTGCGTTGAAACTATCATTACAAGTGAATGAAAGATACTCATGATTCTGAAAAGCACTACAATTGGTACATAAGCCGAATACGGGACTATACAATGGGTACAAAAGAATACTTCTTTGAAGAATTTATTTTCTCTGCGGAGGGCATATTTTAAATCGGTACCTGTTATTTTTAGTTATTTAACCGATCTCTTTGATATGAGTATTATGTGTAAGAACTTGGCTATACAAACTGATATGCGCATCCTATGAAGATAAAAATAATAATATCTTAAATAAAAGAAAGTGTAAACCTGCGAGACCAGTGATCATGTTTTTTCTCCCAGACGCTTCACCATCGCAACGTAAAACAATGTCCGTAGACGTTGCATGTGAGTTGGATCATACTTTCATCGAATATCCCTACTATGTTGAAGAGGGTTATTATATCTGTGGAGGAAATAATACCCCATGACTCGGCCTGGATGAAACAAAAAACCGGACGAAGCAGACCGAGCTACTACATTTATACATGTACCCCTTTCCGAGATGCTCAACCATCCAGGTATGTCTTATGTATATACAAACATAATTGAACATCAATATGTAGGTAATACTAAAGCTCCTTTATTAAGAGTAGTATATTTTCCCAAAGAGAGTAAAGTTATAGCATTCCCTAATGTTCATTATCTACCTCTGAATAGATCAAATTTCGACTGTACGCTTGCATATAAAAGATGTAGAAGGAATCCCTTCCCATTTACATACGGCGCATTGTTGTGCAAAGTTATATTAGAAAGAAACAGATGGAGTAATTACAGCATAATTGGATATATATTAAGAGGGTGTAGTCAGTTATAATTTTTTCATTCATATTAACATACTCTCACAGGGTAAAGATAGTAAAGAAAGATCCTCCTGTAATTAAAGGAAGATGACAAGGGGATGTTCAGAGGGTCAAAAATTGCAGAGGGTATGCCGTCTGGGCGGATTTTCTTTGCCAAATTATGGGAGAAGTGCAAAGAACCCTCTACTCAGAGAGGTGGCGGAATATATAGGTAAAAAAGCTTTAAGAACAGGTTTGCATACTATTCAAGATATTGCGGCCAGGAGCTAAACCCCCGTGCAGACATTCAGAAGTTATCTCAAGTAGATGACCCTGAAGTTGCAGATGCTTATAAGAAACTTGAAGTTACTGAGAAGTTTCTTCTGTCGAGGGAAGAAGAATGTCACATGGTTAAACTCGATTTTGACACACTGAACGAAGAAAATAAGAGTGCTATTGATGTATGCTATTTAAGTTTACTAAACTGTTAACTTTTAGCACGCGGCAGCGTATTACTGTAATAAGTAATGTTTCATGAAAATGTTCCATTATACGACCAGAACTCCACATACAGATGCATTTCCTTCATCCTTCTAGCCCTGATTGTTGAAGAGTGAATTGGATCTCTCTTCCGGAGCCCTAACCAGATTAGCGTAAGCAAGACAAATTTATCAGTATTAATCCTATGCATTCAATTACCAATACAGATGTTCCTCTAGAGTTTAATATTCCAGGCACTTCTGATCAATACCTAGACCCCTAATGTGTTTTTATATGTAAAAACGAAATTGACAAAACCTGATGGTACAGATCTTCTTTCGGGTGACGACCATATAGTATATACAGAATCAAATTCCCTGTATACATGTTTCACTCAGGTTGAAGTCTATCTAACGGAACTCACTAGCCGGCGTCAGCGGCATAATTTATCCTTATAGAAGCTATATATAGAACTTTTGTTAAATTATTCAGACGATGCTAACAATATTTCATCTCCAATCATGTGGTTTTATTACGTTTCAAAGATGAGCGCTTGTCACATATAGATAAAGCAGCCTAAAGTCATAAATAATACTTATGAATTTTTAGGTCGCTTAAATGGTTGCATATCTTTCTCTCAAGAAAAGACACATTCTACCATCTTGTAAGATTACTAGAATCCTTTTAACCATTCAAATCCTTAAATTTGCCTCTTTAAAAATAACAAAGGTAAACCGGCTGCTACGGCTGTATGCCCAGAACCTGTTTTCAAACTGTGGAGGTTTATCTCTATGTTAGAAAAGTAAAATATTATCACCACAGCGTATTGGAAATTGGAAAAGTCCTTTTGAGATACTACAGTCAAAAGTATCCTATTAGAGAGTGAAACCAAGATATTTAATTCTCCACTCAAGCGATTAACGAGTATCAATATCCCTAACATTGTGAGCGGAAATTTACCACAGAAGTAATATAAGGATTGTGGAACATGAAGCCTACTCCGGGCATTATATAGAAAGTCACCCTATAAATTCAACATCTTCGGACCTTAGGAGGTATTCAGTTTACATGTGAAATGGATTTAGCCTTCACGGAGTGATTATGAAAATGCTTTTACAACGGAGACCTATCTCTCTGTACTCGCCCTTTTTACGACTTAATAGCCAATACTGCATGTAATATAGTGGGACAGGCTTAAGATCTTGAAGAATACGCAAAAAATAGTAATTTATACGGCCTGATGATCTACTGCAGACCTTTCAGCTTGTAACGCCTTTCATTTAAACATTTTTGAGAAAGGGTACCCTAGGACAAGTCTCTCTTTTGGATCAAGTCTACAATCACCCATTACTGTAGTGGTCTATCTTGAACATTCTCAACTCATTGAAATTGATAGAGTACGCAACGTGCTTTTGAATTATTAAAGATGAACGAAGAGGAAATAAAATCAGTGTTTAAAAATGAACCACGCTTTTTAGGAGTGTTCGCTATTAATGAAGTAAACTCTGTAAAAAGCTGGAGAAGGATACCTGCTTCGTTTTCAATACATCGCCTCGTCACATCACTCTCATCAGGAACATTGGATTCCTGTTTATAGGGCAAAAAAAGGATAACCTTTCTCATAATTGATACTTTGAACTAAAAATTTTTATTGAATAATCATTATTTTAAACTTTATTTTAAAAATATTAATAAATGTAAGTTATGTAAAAACTATGTCTTACCCCTTTCAACCCTTATATTCTGAATTTATGTGAGTCTATTATTATTTATTTCATTATCATGCTTCTAAAATAATGAAATTTAAAAATAAGTATTTAAAATTTTTTTTTGGGGATTTTACTTAAAAAAAAAAAAGAAAAAAAACCTTGCCTTCGTCCAATGATTTTATAGGTTCTAATTATGTAATAAATGACTTTAAATGGAAAACACGGATCTTTACTTACCTTCGTAAAAACTCGTATATAACTATATATACTACTATATATATAGTATATATAATATATATATATTATATATATTATACTTATATATTACTAGCTTAGTATAAAATATTAATATATATATAATAATATAGTATATATATATATAACTATATATATAATATATATATATATATATATATATATTATAGCTACTATATATATATATAATACTATATAATATAAATACTATATATATTATTAGTATATATAATATATAGTAAATATATATATTATATATATAATATATATAATTATACTATATATATATATATATAATCATATTAGTTTATATTATATATATATATACTATATAAATATATAAACTACTACTATATATACTATATATATAATATATATATAAATCCAAGTTGCTATAAGAGTTGATTTTGTTTACATAATAATTCTACATCTATTTTTGCGTAAAGGTAAAGGGTATGTATATATTAAAAGTATTATATAAAGTAAAAAATATATTTATATAATAAGTTGTGGTGAAATATTATTATTAAAGATAGTGAATTATAAAGTAGCATCAGTATATTGGCTAATAAATAAAATATTATATATATATAAATATGTAAACACAATCATGTAATCAAAAAACATTTTATATTTATACTAAATTTTACTTTAATAAAGAGTATTATACTATCACTATATATAAATTAACATGCCTGCCTATCTTAGATAGAAGATTTAATCTTGGTAGCCATTACCTATAGTATTTGAATAACTTTCAAACTTAGTTATATACTGATAAGTTATTATAATAGATATAAAATAATTCATTTTACTATTTATATCATTAATGACCTAAACATTGTTTCTTAATTACAAAAAATGTACCATCCTACTTTCAAAGTATATGAATATGAAGAAATGGCATGACTCACTAATTATATTTGAAAGTAAATTCATGAATAGTTTACATGATATATATATTATCGTCGCTAGTTATGTAATTATTGCTCAGCCTGCGGTGGCCGCTACGCGACGGTTACGCTATAGGTATATTGCACCTGCGGTAGCGCACGCAGCGGCGGTAATACGCGGAAATATTGCGCCTGGGGGCGCACGCGGCGGTTTCGCGACGGGACTCACCTGCGGAAGCTGACTCGGAAACGTTTGCGATCACTGCCCCAAAAATGTGTAACTCTTTATATAATAGATATATATCTGTAGTATACGTTTTAGAAAGTGTTAGAGAAAAAGTAGCTAATCTCAATACTAGGATGCATACTAGCAACTTATTAATAATACACCATAAACGAGTCCTCATACCTATAATAACAATAGGTAGGTAGGCACCGTAAATATTAGGGTTCTGATTATCATGATGTTTATGGGAGCAGGGTAGAGCAAGAAAAGTGCTTAAAAAGGGAGCATCATCATAGCATCTATATAATTATAACACCAAATCGATCCTCATACCTTATTAACCTAATAGCGTGTAAGACTACCAATATATAGTGTGACTATTCTTATAATGGTTTTCAGTGGAGAAGCTTGAAATGGCTATTGAAATATAAGTTTAGTATGCACTAGTTGCACTATGTGGCCACCACTTTATGACGGGCAATACGTGTGGCACCACTTGGCACTCATGGCAACTCACTTTGGCACTACATTGGCACTCAATTGGTAACTGCACCTGGCACTCACCTGGCCACTCATCTTCTAGGTATACTCAAATAGAACACTAATATAGAAACACTCATAGACACTCCTTATGGACGGTGATTGTCAACCATCAAAGTATTATATATTGAAACAGTCCAAAGTTGAACTAGTCAAAGATGAACGTCATAAGATTGAACCATCAAAGTAATGAACATCAACAAAGAATGCCATTCTCAAATATAATGCTCATGGGCCATTATAAGTTTGAGCTCATCAAATTTAGAGGTTCATCAATAATGCTAGCCATACATAAAGACTGAAGGCATTTTCAAAAGCTGAGGCATCATAAGTTGATAGTGACTAATCAAAGCTGATATAGGCATCAAATAGACTGAGGCTAATCAAAAGCTTGAGGCATCAAAGTCTGCATAATAGGCATTTAAGATATAGTCGAGTATTAGTGTGTGATGTAAGTGTATATTAATAAGTAGAGTTAGATAGTGTAAGTGTCTATGGGTGAGTGATAGTAGGGATATCTAGGGGTTAGAGTGTAAAAGTGTCTAATATGGGTGTATATAGTTATATGATATTTATGTAAGGTGTCGCTATGGGATGGGTGGACGTAATACTGTCATCTGTGTGTATAAGTGGCAGTCTAGTGATCTGGTCTGAGTCTAGGTGGCAAAAAATCGGCTATGGTGTATTTTTTTTAGGTTTAAGTATCAGGTCCATCGTCATCTAGGGTCGGGTGTATGATACGTCGAAATTTCGCCGGATTATTTTGTAGGGGTGGGTGACCGATGTAATCTTTTAGTGGCAACAAATATTAAGAATTTTGAATAATATTAAAACTCAATAATAATGAGATGAATAATAATAATAATAATAATAATAAAGTTTTATAATAATAATTAATATAATAATTAATAAAATAATAATAATAATAATAATTTTATATTATATATATAGTGATAAGGTTCATATATCTTCTAAGACGATCATGTGTGTATATAGGGCGCGTGTATGTGTCTAGGTATGTTGATATATGTGTATTCCATTGTTAATGATGTTATAGTGTATAGGTGTAGCTGTAAGTGTCTTATAATTAGGGAGGTGTATGTGTGTATATATTATAGAATAGTCACTTAGTTGCGAGTATGATTATATATATACCCATTTTTGCTTATGGATGTCTATGGTGTTATGACATTTCAGTGCCTAATGGTTCGCCTTTTCTGTTATGCCGTTCATATCCACACTCAAATCCACCGACAACATTAGCATATACACATTGCTAATGAATGATTATATATAATAATAAAGTAGCCACACCCCTTCGCGGTCTAGACAAACATAAGCTTTGTGACGGATGCATCCCCTATCTTTATATTCCATACGTGGTAGTGTGGAGAAAAATATAAGTTAGGCCCACATCGTATGTCCGCCTAAGCCGGCCTGGTCGCGTGCTGTGCTGGTGTGTGTGTGTAGGTGTAGGTGGAGTCTAAGGGTTGGGTAGGAAGAGCGTTCACTTGTATGTAATCGGGACGGTTAGGTGGGGTCATATGTTATCTATGGCTGGTAGTGGTACGTTGCGTCGGAGTTGGGCGGTGCCTTTGCTTGACCTGACTTTATGTATCCTTTTATGCCTATAGGAGGCGGGAATGTGCTATGTGTCTATGGCGTATATGTGCTCGCTTGTGTTGTGAGGTAGAGGTCTTGTAGGGTGTAGAGTGTGAGCGTAGATGTTAAGTGTCTTATAGGTGGGGTATGTTGTGATATAAGTAGGCCCTAGACGGAGATCGCTGTGTGAGTGTGTAGTATATAAAGTAAACCGGGTCGTGTGTCTGCCCCATCTAGTGTGGATCAGGTATCTTCGTGAGGTGGACTGGGAAATAAAATGGAACTCCAGAAAGTTAGTGAATGTTCTACCTACGTACAGGTACCTACATTTGATCTCAAGTATAGGACAGTTACCTACGCCAATGAAGTTACCAGGTCAGGTGACCTACACTAGAACTCGTATTTAATCCCACTTACTTCACCTCATCGAAACACGTTTATGAAAGTCTCAGAATTTCGGGCCTTGATACGGTATCAAGCAATACCAGATAGATATTCAAGGAGGTCAAAACGCAGATACTAGAGAAGGGGCTAAGCCCCCTAAATGGGCGACGAGTACTTCAAAGGGGTGTGGGGGGCAAAAACTGGATAAGGTTGTATTGGGGACATCTATCGTTAGAAAGACGGTTGCTACGCAGACGCAAGTCATGGTTCGCGATTTGCTCGACCCCTCTTCGAAGGGGTTCGCGCAAAAACCCGTGGACTTGAAACAAAGTATATATGATAATATACACATTGGGAAACGGGCTGCGGAATCCCCTCCTTACTACTTATATAGTAATATTTGAAATTTTTATTATTTTTAAGATAATTATATATATAGTTAGTATATATATATATATATATATATATATATATATAGTATATATATATATATAATATATATATATATATAGTATATATATATATATAATATATATATATATATATATATATATATTATATATATATATATATATATATATATATATATATATATATATATATATATATATATATATATTGAAAAAGCTCCACATCTCGGCCTGTTTATAATTTCAAATGAAAAGAAATGGTACAATAAATGTTTTTCACAATGTCTTTCTTGAAAAACTGATAACAGAAATGAAATTAACATATCAAATGTGACCTATTTTGCTGTAGATTTTCTAAAAGTTTCTGCAAGTGTGTGTGTGAAATGCGATTATGAAGAATTTACTAATACAAAAATCCCATAAGCCTTATTACCATTAGATAAGATTTGTTTTATATGGAGCTCCGCATACGTATCTTGTACTATTAGGCTAAATGCTGATTGTGAAATAATGGTGGTAAATTTCAAATTTTCTTATCTTCTTTCAGTAGCTTGAAACCGTGGTGTAGCTGTGAAGTTCTTATGAAGAGTTATAGGAGATCCCAGACAAGATTTTTAATGAAAGGAGTAACTAAACTTACCAATTGCGGATATTTCTGTTCACCCATTCCCAAATAATTTATGCATGTAACTCGATTCTAACTTTAGTTCAGATATCAAATTTCTATGAGAATGTATATGTTTGCCACTTCAATAGCCAAGCTCTACGCTATTACTTATTTCAACGCACTTCTTACGTCTATTTAAATAAGCAGAGTGTTTCTTCACTCATTTTAATATACAATCGGACTGTTGTATTAACACAGGCAAAATAGAGTAGTGTAGGGACAACCGAATAGTGGAGGCATACTTCTGCGAATTTGCCTGTATATGTAAAATTAAGCGAATGATTGGGTCTGTTTCTGATAATTTACGGAATTATAAATTTTTCAATTTCTTAGTTATTTTCATTTTAATAATTGAGGTTACTTTCTCGAGAAAACTAAAGTGGAAAACCAATGTGTTTTGATTCTACCCAATTCAATTTTATTAGTTCATTACGAATTTTAATTTTAATTAGCGTTCTATATCTTGAATTTTTAGATGTGTTTCTAGAATATAAATATAAAAATTACCCAATTTTATTATTCTGCTTTAAACGTAATAAAGTGTGACTTTCGTAGTCTTTGCTAAATTGCAAATGATGCCAAAATCTAACGACAATTTCTTTTTAATCAACTTTATTACGATTTTCGCTCGGTGCAAAAAGAGTTGAGATATCTTTAAAATTGAAGTTTTTAACGTATTCAGCATTTAGAAAAATAATGTGTTTCAATTGAATGCAATTTCAAAAAGACAAAAGAGTTAAGCTTATTAATAGTTTTAGGTTGGTTTAATATGACATTTTTAAATAATTTCTATAAAAAATGTGTCTTTATATACCAAAATATTTCATAAGTTGTGTAAAACCTGGTTTAATAAAAAAATTTTAATCTTCTAAAATTGACGCATTTTCTACTTTCACAATTACAATTTAGAATGCGTCTTATAATAGTACGATTGTTTCCTAAATGTTTCAACATTGAAACTGTATTTGGTGTAAAGTCTTAAAGACTTGCAGGTTTTACGGTTTGTTCGATCCATTGAAAAAAAACAATGTTTCATTGAAATGCAATGTCAAAAAGGCTGAAAAGCAGATTAATTAATAGTTTAGGTATAATTGAACGTTTTGTAATGAAATATCAGTATTTGTTTTTATTATACTATCTATTTTGATTAGTTTTGAAAAATCTGTTTTGAATCTAAATTATTAGTTCTGTAGAATTTTCTTTTTCTTAAATTAACATTACAATTAAGAACTCTTAAAAGTACGATTTTTCCTAAATTCGACCAATTTGGCATTATCTTATGTAAATCTTAATGAGTATTTTAACGATCATTTCAGCATGTGAGAATATAATGTGTTTCATTTGAAATGCAATTTCAAAAAAAAGCTGAAAAAGAGAATTGATTAATAGTTTTAGAGTGTCTTAAATTAACGTTTTTTAAGGAGAATTTCCAATATTTGTTTTTATATCACCAAATTATTTCATATAGTGTGAAACTGTTGTTATAAAAAAATTTTAGACTCTTCTAAATTACGCTGTTTTCTTAAAATTTCTCACGTTACAATTTAGAGAATCTTTAAAGTACGATATTTGCCATAAATTTTTCAAGAATAATTTGAACGCTTATTTGTTAAATCTTAAATTGACGATTTTTAACGAATCTTCAGCATTTTAAAAAGAAAGAAACGATGTACAGAAATGCAATGGGAAGAGAAGAGCAGAGAATTTATTAAAAGTTTTATGAGTCTTAAATTGACGTTTTTTTTAATGAATCTTCAATATTTGTTTTTACTTTACCAAATATTTATATAGTTTGTGAAAAACCTGTTGTTAATTAAAAATCTTAACTTTAAAATTACGCTTTTTCTTAACTTTTCACAAATTTAAACCTCTTAAAAGTACGATTTTCCATAAATTTCAACCTTTGAACAAATTATTGTTGCTATGCTTATGGTGAGGTGTAGTAGGAGTATGAAGAATATTAATGTGTTTAAAGAAATTGAGATTTCAAAAAAGCAAAAAAAGGAATTTTGTTAATAGTTATAGGTGTCTTAAACAGTATATATTTTTAATGAATCTTCAATATTTGTTTTTATATATTAACCAAATATTTCATTAGTGTGAAAACATTTTTATAAACAAATTAACTTCTAAAATTACGGCTTGTTTAATTTTCAACTTACAAATTTCAACTTCTTAAGAAGTACGGATTTTTGCTAAATTTCAATTTAAATATATATTGGGAAATCCCGAAGGTGAATTTTAACGGGTATTTTCAGCATTTGAAAAAATAATGTGTTTCATTGAAATGCTATTTCAAAAAGCAGAAAAGTGAATTTATTAATAGTTTTAGGTGTCTAAAATTAACGTTTTTTAATGAAATTTCAATATTTGGTTTTATATACCATATATTTCATTAGTTGTAAAAACCTGTTTCAATAAAAAATTTTAACTTCAAAAATTACGCTTTTTCTTAAATTTTCACATTACAAATTTAGAACTCTTAAAAGTACGATTTTTCCTAAATTTCAACATTTAACTATTTGTTAAATTTAAAATTGAGTTTAACAGTATTTGTCAGCAATTTAAAAAAAATGTGTTTTTTATTGAAATGAAATTGCAAAAAGCAGAAAAAAGAATTTCTTAATAGTTTAAAAATGTTATTAAACTTACGGTTTTTTAAGAATACATATTATTATTTTTAATATTACAAATATTTCATTTATATGTTCAATCACACATAATAAAACTTTAACTTCCTATTTTGTACACTTTTTCTTAAATTTCACATTACAATTTAGAAAACTCCTATATGTCACCCTTTCCTTTCTAAATTGGAACAAGACTTGCCAATCTTTGGGTATTTCGAAATTGAGTTTTTAACGGTATTTTCAGCATTTGAAAAATATAATGGGTTTCATTGAAATGACAATTTCACAAAAAAGCAGAAAAAAGAGACATTTATTAGTTGTTTTGGTCGTCTTAAATTGACTTTTAATGAAATTTCAATATTTGTTTTTATATACAAATATTTCATTAGTTGTGAAACTGTTTTTAATAAAAAATTTAATTCTAATTACGCTTTTTCTTAATTTTCACATACGAATTTCGAACTCTTAAAAGTACGAATTTTTCCTAAATTCAACATTTGAAATAAATTGGTAAATACTATAAAATTGAGTTTTTACGGTATTTTCAGCATTTGAAAAATACATGTGTTTCATTGAAAATGTAATTTCAAAAAAGCTGAAAAGTGAATTATTAATAGTCTTAGATGTCTTAAATTGACGTATTTTTTATTAATGAAATTTCAAATATTTGTTTTTTTTTTATACCCCAAATATTTCATTAGTCGTAAAAAAACCTGTTTTAATAATAAAATTTTTAAGCTTCTAAAATTACGCTTTCTTTAAATTTTCACAATACACAACGATTGTACAGGACCTCTTAAAAGTACGAATTTGTTCCTAAATTTCAACATTTGAAAATTATTTGTTAATTTAAAAATTTTAGTCTTTAACGGTATTTTCATCATTTTGAAAAAAAAAACAATGTTTCATTGAAATGCAATTTCAAAAGCTGAAAGAGAATTATTAATAGTTTTAGTGTACATAAATTGACGGTTTGTAATGAAATTTCATATATGTTTTATTATTACCAAATTTTCATTAGTTGTGAAAACTGTTTTAATAAAAATTTAATTTCTAAAATTACGCTTTTCTTAAAATTTTCACATTACAATTTTCGAGAACTCTTAAAAAGTACGATTTATCCTACAAATTTAACATTTGAAATATTTTGTAATCTTAGAAATTGAGTATTTCTAAACGGGTATTTTCAGCAGTTTTTTCGAAAATATACTGTGAATTTCATTGAAATGCAAATTTCAAAAAGCTGAAAAGAAGTGTTTAAATTTCATTTAATAGTATTTACCAATTTTTTTTTGGTGTTTAAAATTAACGTTTTTAATGAAATTCAATATTTGTTTTAGTACCAAATTATTTCATTTAGTTGTAAAAACCTGTTCTAATAAAAATTTTAACTTCTAATTTACGCTTTTTCCAGGAATTTCACTTTACAAACTTTTAGTAAACTCTTAAAAGTCGATTTTTCCTAAATTTCAACGTTTGAAATTATTTGTGTAAATCTTAAAATTGAGTTGTTAACGGGATTTTCAGCATATTAAAAAAATAATGTGTGTTTCATTGAAATGAACCAAGTTTCAACAAGCAAAAAGAGAGTTTATTGAATAGTTTTATGAGTCTTAAATGGACGTTTTTTAATAAATTCATATTGTTTTTTATATACAATATTTCATTAGTTGTGAAAACCTGGTTTTAGTAAACAATCTTAACTTCTAAAATTACGTTTGTTCTTTAAAACTTTCGACATTACAAATTTTAGACCTCTTAAACGTACGCATTCTTTTCCTTAAATTCAAATTTGAGAAATTATTTTGTTAAATTCTTAAAATTGGAAGCTCTCTCACCCACGTTTTTTAGCACTTTGAAACAACTCATACAACTCGTGCTGCTTGTCCATTCACAGCCCACACTCTAATCAACACAAACGGAGAAAACCAAACACAAGCCAATGACAAGATGCAAATCTGCCTCACTAAACTCCCTCAAGCGTCTCCCCTCCCCAGGTAGTACCTTCAATTGACGCATCAACTAGTTTTAAATGAAATTTCATATCTTGTTTTAATACCAGAAGATTTCATAGTTGTGAAACCTGTTTGTAATTAAAAAAAAATTTACTCTTAAAAATTACGCTTTTTCTTAAAAATTTCTCATTACAAATTTAGAACAACTCTTAAAAAGTACGATTTTCCTAAAATTCAACATTTTGAAATTATTTGGTAAAATCTTAAAAATGGAGTTTTATAGACATTCTCACTCCTAAGATTTCAGAAAAAAAAATTGGTAAGTTTATCATTGAATGCTAATTTTCAAAAAAGAAAACGTGAATTTATTAATAGATTTTAGTGTTCAACTAAACGTTTTTAATGAATTTCAACTATTTGGTTTTGTAGTACAAATATTTATAGTTGTAAAAACCTGTATTCAATACAAAAAATTATAACTGCAAATTAATAAGGTTCTTACATTTTCACATTACAAAATTTAAACCTGCTTCCAAAGTACGATTTGTTCCTAAATTTCAACATTTGAGATTATTTGTATACATCTTAAATTTGAGTTTTAAGTATTTTCGCATTTTAAAAACCAATACTCTGCTCCCTTCCATCTGAACATGCAATTTCAAACAAAGCGAAAAGAGAATTTATTAACTGTTTTTGGTGTCTTAAATTGACGTTTTAATAAAATTTCACACCTATTAACTGCCACGTTTAGTAAACACAATATCTTCATTAGTGTGCACAAACAAACCAGCAACACTGTTTTAATAAAAATTTTAACTTCTAAAATTATGCTTTTTTCTAAAATTTTCACATTACAAATTTAGAACTCTTAAAAGTACGATTTTTCCTAAATTTCAACATTTGAAATTATTCGTTAAATCTTAAAATTGAGTTTTTAACGGTATTTTCAGCATTTGAAAAAATAATGTGTTTCATTGAAATGCAATTTCAAAAAGCAGAAAAGCGACATTATTAATAAGTTTTATAGTGTCTTAAATTGACACCGTTTTTTGAATTAGAATTTCAAAATATTTGTTTCTTATATCCTATCAAGAAGCTTTTACATATTTGTTCTTAATAAAAAAATTTATAACTTCGTTAAAATTACGTTTTTCTTTAAATTTTCACATTACAAATTTACGACTCTCTCTTAAAAGTTACGATTTTTCCTAAATGTTCAAATTTGAAATTATTCGGGGTAGTTCTTATATATACTGTGCGGAAATTAGTTTCAGCATTTAAAAGAAACATATGTGCTTTCATGAGAATTGCAAATTCAAAAAGCAGAAAAACGAAATTATAATTAGTTTTAGGTGTTCTTAATTGACGTTTTTTTATGAATTTAATATCTGTTTTATATTCCAATATATTCAGTAGAGAATGTACATCATATAGTACACCATATTAGCTGTTGTACTTCTAAAAATACGCTTAATGATAGAGATATTCAATTCGCACATTATCTTTTATAATAAATCAGTTATACTTCTCATTTGACCACTGTTGAAACAGTTTGAAATTATTGATGTAAGACCTTCAAATTGCAGTTAACTTCATTAAAGGTACGTATTCACGAGCCAAATATCTGAAAAAATAATGTAATATTCATTGAATGCAATTTAAAAAAGCAGAGAAGAGAATTGTTTAATTTGTTTTAGGTGATCTTACTTTTGACGGCTTTTTAATAAAATTTCATATTTTGTTATATGATACCAATAATTTCGATATTGTTTGTCAGGCACCTGTTTTAATTGAAGAAAATGTTTTAGGTGGAAATGTACACCATTTCCTTAAATCGGGAATTACAAAATTAGTTTTAAAGTCGGTAAAAGTACGATTTTTTAATTTCAAATTTGAACATTAAACCACTAATCTTAAAATTGAGTTTTTAACGTATTTTCAGCGATTTTGAAAAAACTAATAGTGTTTCCATTAAAATGAATACCTATCACCTTTTATATACCTTCTTATTAATAGTTGTAGCTGTGTCTTAAATTTAAGTTTTTTAATGAATTTAATATTAAAGTCTATTATATCCAAATTATTTTCATCTTCAGTAGGAATGTGGTTCAAAAAATGTTTTAACTTCTAAAATCTACGCTTTTTCTTGAATTTTGCACATAACAAAGTTTAGGAAATCTTAAGTACGTTCTTTCCATAATTTCAACATATGGAAAGTAATTTTGTAAATCTAAAAAATTGAGTTTTACGGTATTTTCAGATTTGAAAAACATAATGTGTTTCATTCAAAAGTCCAATGGCAATTTCGAAAGAACAGGTAAAAAGTGTGACTATATTAATAGTTTTAGCTTGTCTTGAATTGACGTATTTTAAACATGAAAGAATCTCTTCACAAAATTCTTGATTGTTTTTATAACCAAATATTTCATTAGTTGTTGAAAACCTGTTTAATAAAAAATTTTTTTAATTCCTAAAATATACGTTTTTCTTAAATTTTCACAATCAAATTAGAACTCTTTAAAAGTACGATTTTCTAATTTCAACATTTGAAATTATTTGTTATAGATTCTTAAATTGAGTTTTTAACGGTATTTTTCATTCATTTGAAAATATAACGAAATAGATACAAACCAAGTTTTTAACTTTATAAGGAGAATATTAATGTTTTATGTCTAAATGAGTTTTGTAAGAAATTTCATATTTGTTTTTATTAAAATATTTCGATTTTATTGTGAAAATACGTTGGAAATTAAAAATCCGTATAATTCTAAAGTTACAGCATTCTTTCTAAATTTTACATTACAATTTAGAACCTCTTAGAAGTACGATTTTTTCCTAAATTTCATTTGAATATTTTTGTAAATCTTAATTGAGTTTTTACGGTATTTTCAGACATTTGAAAAAAATAAATTGTTTCATTGAAATGCAATTACAAAAAGCAGAAAAGAGAATTTATTAATAGTTTTAGGTGTCTTAAATTGACGTTTTTTAATGAAATTTCAATATTTGTTTTTATATACCAAATATTTCATTAGTTGTGAAAAACTGTTTTAATAAAATTTACTTCTAAAATTACGCTGTTTCTTAAAATTTTCACATTACAAATTTAGAACTCTTAAAAGTACGATTTTTCCTAAATTTCAACATTTGAAATTATTTGGTAAATCTTAAAATTGAGTTTTTAACGGTATTTTCAGCATTGAAAAAATAATGTGTTTCATTGAAATGCTATTTCAAAAAAAAAAGACGAAAGAAAGTGCACTTTATTAAATGAGTTTTACGAGTGTCTAATTTGCACAGTTTTTAATGAAATTTCATATGTTGTTTTATATACCAAATATTTTCATTAGTTGTGAAAACCTGTTTTAAATAAAAAAAATTTAACTTCTAAATTACGCATTTTTCTTAATAATTCCACAATACAAATTTAGACTCTATTTAAAAGTACGGATTATTTACCTAAATCTTCAACATTTTGAACATTATTTGTTAATCTTAAAATTGGTTTTTTTAAACGGTTTTTTCATTTAAAAAAACAATGTTTCATTGAAACTTGCAATTTCAAAAAAGCTGAAATGAGAGAATTATTAATGTTTAGGTTCATAATTGCGTTTTGTAATGAATCAAATATTTGAGAGAGCGAGATGAGAGAGAGGAGAGAGAGAGAGCAGAAGATGAGAAGAGAGAGAGGAGAGGAGAGAGAGAGATGAGAGAGAGAGGAGAGAGGAGAGAGAGAGAGAGAAGGACCCAGAAAGCTAGATATCTCAAACGCTAATGGGCGTATACCATCATAGAGAATATCAGACAATTAGCTTCCAGGGTTCCATGATGCTGATCGTTAAAAATGCTAAAATAAAGAGAAACTCGAAGGGATAAGACATTAGAGGTTTAACAATTTTATGCTGCACATTTTGCCATCGTTACAACTGTTTGATAAATAATGGAGGTATTTAGAGAGATCCGAGATGTGGTGTTCCGAGTATAGGAGAAACAACGCTTATACCAATCGAGACAAATGATCTTTCAGGTAAATATAAAACACATAATCTTCTTTCCGTATTGTATTAAATTGGCTCGCAGTGTAGATCAAGGCAGACAGATCGCTAAACAGCAATGAATAATGAACGGATGAGCCGAAAAGGGTTGCGGCGGGTTATGGTTAGTTTGAAAGCAAAAGAACAGGTTGACAATAAAAAAAGGGGTGGTGAACACACAGCAGACACAAAACACCTGGATAGACAGAAGTTCTCACACGTCAGCTTAAAGATGCGATTTTCTTTTCTTAATTAATGTTAGACGTTTAAAAAAAAATACTTTGTTGTAAGAAACTTTTTCATTGGATTAGAATTTCAAATCTGTGGGAACATGAAACCTAGCTTGGGATTGCCCCCACCACTAGAAAGACTCCTGATCACAAATAACATCTGAATATGTGGAGTAGAAAGAAAGAAAGAGCTAGTAGCATTAGGGTTAGTGTGGGTATGTAAAGGAGGCAATATGTTTGCCAATGCATTAATCTAATATTAAAAATATATGATATTTTAAGGATGTTCTGAGGCAGAGGTCATCATTGATATAGCCGATAGTTTATCAATATATTAATAATGTTAATTATAGCATCTTTCTTCGATTTATATTATAAGCTCACTCAGAATTTTAATAATTGTCCCTCCATTAAAGGACTGACAGAAAAGTACCAACGTCCTCATACCTTGAGTCAATATGCTGGCCGTGTTACGTAATTATTTCGCTTCTCTACATTACAAACACCAACCTTTAATGATACTAGGCACTTTCTTTACCACAATTAAACATTTATTTCAGATGCTGTTACTTAATGAGAGTCTTCCTTAAGTGGCGATCAGAGCTTAATTTACGTTCGAAACGCCTACACCACCGGTATCATCATTACATTCTAAATTTATTTGATTTTACATCAAAACTGCAAAGACTATCGGTCTAAAGTTTTTAGGATCGGATGTATCATCTTTTTCATGATTTTTCAAAATTCTTTGTTTTTAATTTTTGCTTCTTTCCTTTGACTAACGGATGTTCGTTTTTTAACAGGACTTATTTGGTCTGTCATCTTCTCTCCATGATCCACATCACTGAGGTCTACAACATAATAAAAAAGAAATCGTCCTAAAAACTTGACCCATTTAATATTCTCATATTTTTATTTGCAAATACCTTTCATATAATGAAAAATTAACAAATTTAAACAACTGAAATTAATGAATAATAATACAAATAATTAATAATATTTTTTTTTTTTGAGGATGGTGTAACAGGGACCAGCCACACACAAAAAGACGGCTAATGGTCGTGTCGGTAAACTAACAACAGGTGGGAGCCTACTACGACGAGGGAAATTAACGAACAAGAGTGTAGTGTCGTGAGTGATGTTTCAGCTCTTGGAGGACGCAAAAATTTTGTCACTTCGAAAATGGGGGTGTCTATGTTATAGAATATGTGTTCTAGCGATTCCGAAAGATAGTAGTATGTCAGGGAATAACTTTGGTCGGACAAGCTCAGAGACTTGCGTCGCAAGCACCAATATTGGGCTATATAAGAGATCACACGAAGAACAAAACGAAAAGGATGGGGGTTGCTCTCTCACCATGTGTGAGATTGGAGAGCGTGTTGCGTGAGATACGATAATATAAAAAATGTAATAATAATAATAATAATAATAATAATAATATAAAATAATAATAATAATAATAATAATAATATAATACTAATAAATAATATAATAATATAATAATAATAATAATAATAATTATAATATAATTAATAATAATATATATAGTGGTGAGGTTACATAAACTGGAAAATATATTTTTATATTCAATCAGGAAATTATTTAAGATTCATGATAATAAATATATGGTATGCCTCTTGCACTTCATATCACATTCTTCTTTCACGGGAGTAGACTCCTAAGAAATCACAACAATTTCATAAAAACTATTCCATAGAGACGATACATCTTTTTATATCCTAGTGAATGGGGAGAAGAGATTCAGCGGCGTATGTTCTGGTGGTTGTTAAGTGACTATGGGACAAGTGGTAGTTGGGTTGGCGGTGTTGGCCAAGCCACTAAACTTTATTTTGCTAGGAGATGATAATATATTGTTCTCGGAGATGTCTGACCGTCAGTAAGCGACCATTCTTTATTATCTTTCGGCTTAAACTGTATGATCGTTTGGGTAAACGAAATGTTAGATGAGATTAAATGGCAGAGGAGAAGGGAGAGGGAGAAGAGGAGATGGAGGAGAGGAGAAGAGGAGGAGGTGAAGATTTGTATTTACGAAGGGTAAATTGGATTGTGCTGTGAGTGAAACAAAGAATGAAGGAGCGGTGATAGACGAGTGGTGTGGTGTGAAATGGGTGTGCTGGAGTGGAGAGGGATGAGAGGGCAGAGGGATGAGAGGGGAGGGGATGAGAGGGGAAGGGATGAGAGGGGAGAAAGGAGTTATTGCATTTATGATGATCGTGGGCATAATGATATTGTGGATTTTGTCTGATGAAGTACTAGACTTTAATGGTTAATTCTAAATTGAAAGGTGAGGTCAAGGTATGTATGTGGTTGTAACATATTTCCACACATGGGTCATGTTGAGGAGAGTGACTTTCTGGGATAATCTTAATGATGCATTGGACGGGGTGAGTAGGAGCTTCAGACTGAATGTGTTGGGTGACTTAAATGATTGGATAGGTGATCGAAGAGGGTTGGATATACAGGTGGCTTGGATGGAGAGAAAATGAGATAAGGAAGGTATTGCTATGTAAGGAAGAGTCGGTAATTGTGAATGTAAGTAATGTTTACATTCTTCGGGACTGAGTTGTGGTAGCGTGGAGATGGTATCGAAGTGAAAAAGTATAATTGTTTTGTTGCGAAGATGTTAAAATGTGATGACTTTAAATCGTGATGGGTGGGATGGGAATTCAGCATCATTGTTGTTTTGATGTATAAGTATTAAGTTAGTTGGAGCGTGGTGTAGGAGGAAAAGAGTTAAGGGAATGGAGAGAGGATTAAGGGTGAAAGTTTAAGTGAAACAAGTATATGGAGAAAGATATGAAGATGTGAAATAAGTTGAACTGTGGGAACATGCGAAAACGACAAATCTGTATGTAAATAAAGATTTTTGTTTAGTAGTACAAGAGATATGTGGGTGTGCTAAAGTAGGAGAGTAAGGAGAGAGATTGGATGAATGAAGAGTGATGATGAAAGCGCGTACAGTAAAAAGAGGCGTGGTTGGATATAATATCCAAAAGTGAGGTGTATGGAAATATATAAGGAGGAAAAAGGAAGGCTAGAGGAAAAAAGGAGACTAAAAGTTGATTTCGTAGGAGGAAAAAGAAGATAAATGAACAGATTGGAAGGAGGATGAATGTGGTTTACAACGGGAATAAGAAGCTCTCTTTGGAGGAAGTAGAAGTGTTAGGGGAGGAGAAGTAAAGGGGCATTCAGGAACCAATGATATAGGGATGGTACTTTGTGATGATGAATGGATGTGAGGAGTGTGGAGGAACACTTTTCGAAAATATTGCATATGAGATTAGCATAATGAAAAGATGAAGTTGAATGTGTGTGGGTTTGATGGTTGTAAGAAGAAATAGGTATTTTGGGATGACGGTAATAGGTAATGTGAGAAAGATTGAAAATGGCAAATTGCCTGTTAGAATGGATTAATGGTAAATGATCAGAATAAAGGAAACATTGATGATTGATTGGATATGGAAGTTGCCTAACAAATGTTTATGGGAGGTGGGTAGTCCGATGGATCATAGGAGAGCGTAATAGACCCTTATGTAAGGTAAGGGAATTGTATAAACTATTCACTAGTAGGGATTAGTTTATGAGTTTTGTGGGAAGATGAAATGCTTGGTATTTGGGTTGAAAGCGTGTGCGAGTCGACTGAGGAATATGAATGGCGAAGACAAACGTGCTTTAGAGATGTAAAGGATATGTTGATCAATTTCAATTGAAACAATGAGTGGGAAGATGAAGGAAAAAAATAAAAATCGAATTTAGATTTTATGTGCTGTTGCACAAGGCGTATAACATCATTAATAGGAAACTCTGTGGCAAGTGTTAGTGTAAGCTTTTGGATACTGGATCAAAATGTATGCTTATTGCGATTGTGGTTGTGAATAGAATTATGTAGTTGAAAGCTGTATGGTTTAATATTAATATATTGGGGGAGGCAGGGATTGCGTTGGTCTTACATTGTATATTTGTAATATTGGCATATGGATGGGCGTGATAAAAGAATTAGAGGTAGGGTCTTAGCTAAGTAGTTAGACTTGATGGAAAGAAAGGAAGAGCATGAGAGTGCCCTGCTTATTGTTCGCTGATGATTTTAGTTTATGCGGCGAATCTGAAAGGTTATTGAGGACTGGATCTAGGAGTGATATGGACAGGATGTGTAAAGGAGGGGGTTGAAAGTAAATGCAGTATGAGTTAAGTGATGGTAAGTAAGTGAGAAGGTTGCTGTGAAGTATGTTGGAAGTGGAGTATTGAACAAATATCTGAGTTTTAATATCTTCTGGAATATATGTTGGCGAAGGAACGGTGATGCAATGTGTAGTAGGAAAGTTGTGAATGGTTTAGGAACGGTTGGATGTGTAGTAATTAAATCTTGAGAATACAAAGAAGCTAAGTCTTGAGCTGCAATAGGTTTTACACGAGGGTATGTTTACCGTTTAATGTATAAGTATGTGAAAACTATGGTGTGGATAGTAAGCTTTCATGTTAGTTTTTAATTATTAGCTTATTGTGAAATTGGTTGTGAGAAGAACTGAATAACTGGAATGAACGTGTTAGGAGTTGTGTGGATGTGAAAAGGGGCCTGTAATGGGAAAAAGAAAAGTGGATTTACTTCAGTTAAAGGAGTGAAATGCTGATGGAAAGGAATTGCGTATGCAGAAGTGAGAAAAAGTGCAAATAGGATGAATATCAGGTTTGTGAAGGAGGGTATATGCTGTGGACGGCCGGATCCAAGGATGAACCCTAACATGACGAGGATACACAGTGAGAGTCTGTCGAGTCTCGAGAACCATAGGGTGCGATTCTTTTTTTTTTTTACTGTGACAATTTCTCAATTTGGGTATGAATGGTTATAATCATGTTCTTCTACTACTTTCTGTTGTAGAAGAATGGTACGTATTTAACTCTCAGTGGGAAAGTGTGTAGTGCTATCATTGTGAACTTTAGATTAGTCTTTAAATTATCTTCAAAACTTATAAAGAAAATGTTTTGTATTTTGCTAAACAAGTTGATACAAAGTATTGGGTATTATTTGACTAACAAAAGTTCATTTGACACACTAAAAGCTTTTATCTATGATGTAAATGTGCTTTCTTTCGAGAGAAAAATAAGGTATAAAAAAAAGAAATTAACTTTTAAAAAAAAAAAATTGCCCTCGTTGCTATCTTATTGAACAGTAAAGGGGAAATCTTACATTTTAGGATTTGTTTTTCGTTGTAAATCTTGTACCACTCATTGAGGAAAAGAGTTCAATACCTTGCGTTCCTTCTAATTTGGAAAGAAAAGTCTCTCAAAATTTTATCACACTATTAAAAATACAGAAAGAAAGTGATTATGAAAATTACAATAAGCAGTTTGTGTTACCGAAGAGTTCAATTTTTATAAAGAAACACAAAATAAAAAACAACCTTTTAATTCTCTATTCTTGCCAGACTTTCTTTTTTTTTCTTTCTTACCTAACCTAACCTAACCTAACCTAAAATAACAAAACCTAACCTAACCTAACCTAACTTGACCAAACCTAACGTGTTTCCAATTTGGAGTTTCCAACTTATGATTTAGGCTCTCTTGGTAATCTTTGACTAAATTAATTTGATCTGCTTATTTATCTTTTATCTACTTACTAACTACTTAAATTTTTTGACTATTAGAACTGCAGAATTTAGCACACATTCTCTCTTCTTCTTCTCCCTTCTCTGAAATCAGCATTTTAGGTGATCTCAATGTTCACTACCTCCAATAGTTTTCCTCTATTTCTGAAACTACAGTTGGTGAACTTGCCTTCCATTTCTCTATCCACAATTACCTTGAGCAGATGGTGCAGCTCCAAACCCGTATCTCTGATCGTCATGGGAATGAACCCAACATTCTTGACCTTTTCTTAACCTTCTAATATTTTCTTTCCTTATACTGCTAAAATCTTCCGCCACTGGGTTCCCCCAATCACTTTTATATGTATTATCTTCTAACTCTTCAAGTCTTCAGCATAAAAGACCCCCACCTTCAGCTAGAAAGAACTCTTTTTGACACTTCGGTTCCGCTAAATGGTCGGACTTTTGGTCAAGCTTCTTTGTTTTACTTTTAATAATTGTCGCTTATATAATTGGGGCCTTCTGAGTGAACAGAGCTCTTAAAAGAGGCGATTCTCTCTCTCTCTCTCTCTCTCTCTCTCTCTCTCTCTCTCTCTCTCTCTCTCTCTTCTTCTCCTTTCTCTCTCCCTCACAATACATCCATACTTCTGTTATCTCGTCTCTCTCTCCTCTCATTCCTCTCCATTTCTCTCTTCTTACTTCCTTCTCTCTCTCTCCTCTCCTCTCTCTCTCTCTCTCTTCTCTCCTCTCTCTCTTCTCTCCTCTCTTCTCTCCCTCTCTCTCTCTCTCTCTCTCTCTCTCTCTCTCTCTCTCTCTCTCTCTATCTCTCTCTCTCTGGCTTGAGGAGTTTATTCCATTATATTTCATTTTAAATACAGCTCATAAACCTTGGTTTAACTATGGTTTTTCTCGTGTTATTCGCCGCTGGGACGCTGGGACGCTGGGAGCTGTCTTCACGAATTACCGTCGTCTTATAAAATCTCCAGGAAAACTCATATAGAACTTTTCTTCTCCATGGAGAATTCTCGCTCTCTTCAGATCTCCTCTTTCTACTTATCATGCACAATAGACCTACTAATTTCCATCCTTTAATAATTAGATGTGTTCACAAATAACATCTTTCCAGTTCGTCTCTTCCATTGCACGTTTCGTCTTTTCTGTGTCTAAATTTTAATGCAAAAACTCAAAAATTCAACTATTTAACATTGGTAAGTTTCCTTCTTCCACTTTTCCTACTCTTGTTTCTCCTGACGGCACCATAACTGTCTTACCTTCTTCTGCTATAGCTGAACTTTTCGCGGATACCTTTAATTTCTTCTGAATTTGTTATTTCTGCTCTCTCTAGGATTAACACTAAGGAAACCTGCGATCCTCAAATGACGAATTCCACCTGTGATACTTAAAACTTTTGCTTCTGAGTTTTCACACTGCCTTGGGAAAAACTATTTCGCTTTTCCCATCAACTTCAACCTTTCTTTCTTGCTGTGAAAGTGCGTAACCAATAAAACTGTCCCGAAAAATGGGGACTCTTCTCAACTCTTTCACCTATCATTCCATCACTTTAACTTCTCGTCACTTTCTAAAGTTTTCGAACACTTTCAAAAGTTTTTGAACACTTTTAAAGTTTTCGAACACTTTCTAAATTTTTTGGAACATTTTTCTAAAGTTTTCGAACAGTTCTAAAGTTTTCGAACATTTTCTAAAGTTTTAGAACACTTTCTAAAGTTTTCGAATACTTTCTAAAGTTTTCGAACACTTTCTAAAATATTCGATACACTTTCTATTTTCGAACACTGTCTAATTTTCGAAACATTTCTCTAACAGTTCGAACCCTTTTTGCACTTCATCCTTAAACAATCTTTCCATCGACATCTATCCATAACGGGAAGATTTGCAAACGTCTTAAGTATTCATACTTTATCTTTCCTATTCATAGAATCTTTTAAATTTTCGAAGGAAGTGTGTTTATTTCTCCTTTCATTCATGATCAAGAATTTTTTTTCCTTGTATTTCCCAAAAAATCTTATTTTTAGGAAGCTCTCGGTCAATATTTTAAATTTATTAATAGAGGAATTCCTCAGGGTTTTTTCCTACTTTTCATCAATTATCTTCTATATACAACTTCACCATTAATTAATTATAATTATCTATTCTTATGCCGCCGATTTCACCATTCAATACTCTATTCAATTAGCCAAAGCTAAGAGGTAGTCCTTGGAGTTATGACCTTTAACCATTCTCATATCACTAGTAAACCATAAGGAAGCAAAGAAAATAGAATAGGTCTGGGTTCATTCTCAATCCTCCGGTCGCTCAAAAACGCTATATCACTCTACCATTTTATACTCGAATATCAAACTAATTATCTTTTTCCGTCATCTCAAATCTTGATAATAACTTTTCTTTTCTGAAACACCCACCAACTCAATTACATTTCGTGCGCATAAAACTCTATCCATCATTTTATTATTAATTTAGAGTAGAGAGAAGGAACGAAGAGAGATTGAAGATAAAAAGAGGATATAGAGGTGAAGAATAGATGAGATAAGAGATTGAGAGAGAGAGAGATGAGAGAGATGATGAGAGAGAGCAGAGAGATTGTGCAGAGAGAGACGTTGTAAACCAGAAAAAAAGGAAGGAAATGAGGAGAGAAAGAGAGAGAGGAGAAGAGAAGAGAGAGAGAGATCACATTATTTATCATGTTAAACATGCTTTGAACAAGTTGGATGTTCATATTATGGGCTGAGCCCTTTGGAAACAAAAAAATTTACTTCCACACCAACCCAGTTTGTTGTGTATTGTGCTTGAATTCTTTTGTCAAGTGGTGCAACAAGGTTCGTTGTTTTTAATCTCATCTCGTCTTCCCAAATTGCAATGGAAAGAGTTATTGTCGCACGAAGTATGAATACGGCTGGGCCACTCCATCACAGATAACCCGACATAAACAGATTTCCCTGCGCGAAAAAAAGAAAAATGTTTTGGTTTTCTAGGGTTTTTGTCTTATTCTTCCTTGCTCTCTCTCTCGTCTCTCTCTTCTCTCTCTTCTCTCTCTCTCCTCTCTCTCTTCTCTCTTCTCTCTCTCTCTCTCTCGTAATTCCCCCAGTCTGCGAATTGCTGCATCCACTACTCTCTTAACACAATCGTTTTACAACTTCCAATTCTCAAGTTCCGCATCACCTCCTCTCTTTAGGAGCCAATTCTCGTGGCAATACGCCACATCCTCCATAATCTCGTCCTTTCCTGATTTGTCCAACCTCTCTTGCTTCAGATTATAACTAGTCTATGCTCAATGCTCCCCTTTTCTTAATATTACAACATTATTTTTTAATTTTTGATTTCCATATAATTTGAGAATTTTTATTCACTGCTATTTTTGGGGTTTGTTTTTTTGCATATATTAATTGTGTATATTCTAGTTTTTCAAAGTTCAAAATAATTATGAATATATATATATATATATACTCCAAGCATTTAAAACGATATATTTATATTCTTAGTAAACTATATAATATATATATGAAATATAATTTATTTAAAATAAAATGGTATTTTACCTATACTATATATATATATAATATAAATATATTAATATTCTTTATATATATATAGTGAAATATAAAAATAAATAAATATATATAAATATATGAGATCTAGAATATATATATACTATGTTAAAAAAGAACGATTAAGTAGACGGAAGGATAGAGAAGAGAATTACTGCGTTTCTTTCCGGAGACCGGGATTGAACCAGCTGAGCCTTGTTGCGAAATTAGACAATATGCTCGATGCTTTACGTCTGAACTGAGCCATCCCCAACCCAAAAAAAGTTTGAGTTCAAGAAAGTTTTTAAAGCAAACGTTGAGTTCCGTCAAGGCGACATCACCATTCACCAGGTGTCCAGCCTGTTCCTATTCCCTATTTCGCAACATGTGATGGTATTCAATCCCGGGAGGAAAGGCCGAGAAGTAATCTTTACCGCATGCACCGACTTATGTTCTTTATGATTTAACAATCCGCATTAATATAATAAAATTGCGATTAATGCAATATTTGAACACCTACAACTATTGAATTAAAAACGAGGATAGGCCATAGGCTGGACACCTGAGTGATTGTGATCGTCTTGATAGGGACTACGATGCATTTAAACTGTTTCTTGATGATTCAGAACGAAGTATTTTTGCGGAGTTGGGGATGGGTCTCAGTCGTAAAGCATCAGGGAGCATGAGAGATTGTCCTCATTTCCAAGACATGGCGGGTGGGTTGCGAATCTCAAGGAAGGGCAGAGTAAATTCTTTACCCCCACTTATGTCTTTGATAACGATACCAAATAATAAAAATTGGCGATATGGCAATTATTATGCAATTATAGATATAGAGATATATAGTATAAGGAGATGATAGAGAGAGTAATAATAATATACTGAGATATAGGTATATATATAGATATAGTACTATATATAAATATATATGATATATATGATAATGATATATATATATATTATAGTAATATATAATTAGATATAGATAATATAGATAAGAATGTATAGTAATATATACAAAGATATAAAAATGATAATAATATTAATAATACTATATTTATATATATATAATATTATATAGTATAGAAGTAGATAATATAATAGATATAATGAATAAGATATTATAGAATAGACTTAGTATTACTATAATACTATATAGATATGAAAGTACTGTATAGATAGTATACTGGAAATATATATATATATATAAAGGATTATAGATAAAGATTCATTACTTAGAAAGCAAATAAATTGTGATGATCTGGATTCAAGAGTCAATAGAGAGAGAAGTGAGGAACTTTAGTGATCTATGAAAAGCGATTTAAAACAAGAATTATTGTAACCTCCCAATGACCCTAGAAATATACGGTCAATTGATCAGGACCTTGATACAAGCGTGAATCAAAGGCGATCGGAAATATTAAAGGCAACCAGGCACGAAAAATATCAATGCCAAAAAACAATTCAAAAAAAGGAAGCTTAAGCCCTAAAGGTGGGGTCAAAAATAGGGGGGCGCTACGTACGACGGGATGCTGAACGCTCCGGGTCTGGGCTCGCCGCCGATTCATTCGAAAGGGCGTCAAGGGAAAGGGTCAAGAGGCCAAAGAAAGGAAGTCAAAGGCGACGAGATGAGGAGGAGGACCACAAGAAAGGTCGAAGTAGGTCTAGCGGTTGAGAAGAAAATTGTGGGCTCAAAAAAGTCAAGGGCAGGTAAAAATGCGGTGAACAAAAATGAAGCGCGAGAGCGGGTTCCGGAATGACCGAGACCTTGCATACCTTCCTTCAGTAAAATATAATAATGCAAGACTATATATATATAGAAGAGGGGTATATAGAATAATATATATAGTATATAGTAATAATAGTATATGAGTAATATATATAATATATAAAGATATATAATATATAGTATATATATAGTATATATAGATATATATATATATAGAGATGAATATAGTAATATATATGATAGTACTAGAATATAGTAAGTAAGAGTAAGGGAGATAGATATAAAGAAGGTATATATATATATATAGGTGTAGTAATATATATTAGATATATATAGTATATAATATAGAGATTTAAAAAATCCTCATAGTATTATATATATATAATATATATATATATATATAGACTATATAGATATATATTATATGATATTTATAATTATTATATATAATATATATAATATATATATATATATATAGTATATATATATATATAATAGAAAAACGTTATTTGGAAAAATTCAGTAAACTCACTCAAATTATATTTACTAATAATAATTATATTTATTAATAATTAATTAATAATTTCCCTAGAATGTAATTATCTGAAAATTTAAGAGGGTGATACTAGCGACTTAGGGATAGGCTGACAATATTTCCTTGAATATAAAAATGTGGGCATTGCAATGACAAATAAGGGATGGGTGTTATGTAATATTTTATATTCATGAAAATATGAGACAAAATAAATTATTCTACAGTGACAGAACAAAAATACAAAAATTTATTTAGATGTAGAGGGGTTACTGTATTACACTTCGAACGTACCATAAATACTTCTCCAATTTGGTTCATTCAACACCTTAACATAAAATTTCATTACACTCCAAGATACAATTTTGTCTTACAACTAACATAGCCCTCATTGTGTCAATACCGAACCTAGATTTCTCTTTTGACCACATACTCTTCGTAATAGAAAATATTCTCTCAATGGGTGCTGTAGTACTCTTTGAAGATAAAGAATAGATCTACAATATTACAAAAGTCTGAAAAATCTAGGTGTTTTACGTTCAGTTCAGGAAAACATTGTACCTATGTATCAAACAATAATGTTTTCTGCATTCCATGTATCCAACTATCTTACCATTATGATTGTTAAACTTAAAAAGAGTCCACTGATCGAATAACTGAATTTCTTCTGTCCTGTGCTTATAATGAGTACCAGATTCAGACTGTCTTGTATTTCTTTTCATTGAGGTGTCTTCCTTAGTGGCACACACTTCTTCAGCCTTACTTTGTTTCCTGCACTGCACTGCACTGCACTGCACTTACTCTTACCGACACACTCAAAGTTGGTTTCATAGAATATTTTCAAGTATCTCAAAAATTTTGATCTCATTAATTTCTCCTAATTTGCTAACATTTTTAGTTCTTTTTATTCTACATTAGTAGTTAACAGCTAAAAACGGAACAAAATTGATTTTTATTAAAATGGCCGGAAGGCTGGGAAATAAAAACGGTACTGTCTCTTTCAAAACGGTAAATATTGTCAGTCTATAACGGGAGTATACTCCTATGAAGAGTAAACATCAAGAAAACTTTAAAATATTAGAGTACAAAACCATTACTTCATCAACTTGAAAGAAACATAAAACTGCTCTTTCTTTTTAAGACAAAATAAATGTCTATATTAATAAGAAGAAAAAATAAAAGAAAACAGAAAACATGAGAAAAAGAATGTTTAGATGATGATTCATGCTCTTCCATGCCGTCAACTTCTACGCTCCTCTGTTAGAAAATGACCCATTCAGACTACACTGTTGGAATTACCTAAAGAAAGGTTTGGATATTAATCATAGAAAAAGTACAGAAATTCATTTCAAATTAGGGGGAAATGATTGTTGTGGACAGCCAACCATTTTCCTTTGTAGAATATATTGGATATAACCTAACCTAACCTAACCTAACCTAACCTAACCTAACCTAACCTAACTTAACTAACCTTACCTAACCTAACCTAACCTAACGTGTCTCCGATTTGGTGTTCACCTATGTGAACAGTATAATGTTCCTAAGGAGTGTACTTTTCAGAAAAGATCACTAAAACTATATATAGCAGGGTAAACTAAGGAACAAAACATCACATCATCTACAAAGAAAGGAATTGTCTATCTACAACACTTGCGTCTGTTCCTGCATCATATGATTTGCCACTATTTGATTTTAATTCCAGCTAATAGCTAACAAAATAAATAAAATATATATATTTAACTTTCCTTTTATAGCAGATTAATTTGTATTTTACAATGTAATTTAATTTTATAACTAAAGTCCAATGTGCTCTTGATCACTGTAAAGATAGTTGCTGGTACTTGTACCATATATATATATATATATATATATATATATATATATAATATAATATATATATAATAAAATATATAATATATATATATATATATATATATATATATAATATATATATATATATTATATATATACATATATATATATATACTTATATATAATATATATATTAAAACATATATATATATATATTATAAGATTTTAAAACGCAAATAAAAAAACCCTCCTATTGTACGCAGTTAATACCATATTGTGCGCAATTTTGTAAAGCTAAAAGCGTTTCGAGAATTATGAAATAGTAAAAACGCAAATAATTATAATGAAAATGATGCATTTATAAAAAACAGCTAAACTGTGAACCAGTTATCTATGAGGAAAATGGAAATTGAAAAGACTCTACCTAAAGTTCTCCAAGTTCTTGTTAGGTAAATAGGTCTTGAAAAAACTTGTCGTTCTCTCACGATCCATTCCTAGTTGAAATTTTCCTCAGAAGAAAGGTAGTTTAAATTTGTACAAATTGAAGTAGTTTACGTATTCCGGAAAAGAAAACACTGTATTAGACGGTTGTAAACACATAAACACGTAAATAATAAAAAGTTACTTTCTTTGCCCTCGATATTCATAAAATGATAAGGAGATCCTCTCTTAAAGATTTCAAACGAAAAAGAAAAAGTGTTCGCGTAAGAATCCTTCCGCCTTCCCTTCCCCCAGATAACGATAAGTTTAGCTGGTTGGGAAATAAAATAGCTTGTCGGGAAATAAAATATTATATCCTCCGCCGGAGGAATGGCACTATACCTCTAAAGGGGATAGTGTCAGCGAAAGGAAAAAAATTAATCTGAATCCTCAGATTCATCGGAGTCAACAACAAGGTGCTGACGAGCAATTAATGCAGCTTTCCTTTGAGGTCGACTAGATGTAGACGTAGGAGCTACTGTGGTAGCGACAGGTGAATTACAAATTGCAGGGACAGGTGCAGAAGGTGTTGGTGCGGAAACAGAAGGCTGACTTGACCCACTATGGGTCAAAGATAATTCTAAGGGGTATAAATGTTTAATTGCATAAACATTAATTTGTCCTCCCGGTGTTCTCGCGAAGACAGAGCGTACTTTGTTGTCATCTCCAAATATGAGCTGGGTGACGACTCCCATCTGCCAGAATGGGCGTTCCTTTACAGGACTTCTTATTAAGACAATATCATCAACTTTAATGAGATTTTCCCACTTGGCTTGATACAGATCTCGACTACTCTCTCGAAGGCTTAACAAATATTCGTCATACCACCTAGTACGAAAATCTTCAAACTTCTCCGACGAACGTTTCAGGGCTTTGATCAGCTCTTCACGAGCTTTAGAAGAAGAGCTCCAGAACTGATCTTCAGGATCAGTTCCTGGCAGGACGATTGTAGTTTTTGAAAGCGGTTTTAGAAAGCAATTGGGTGTAAGAGGGATGATGTCGTTAGAACTGGAAGTGTAGGTAAGGGGACGAGAATTTATTGCGTCAGCAATATCAGAAAGGACAGTTAAGAAATCAAAGTATTCGATGGAAGAACGTCCAAGCGTTTTGTTAAGACAGCTTTTTACTACACGAATCATCCTTTCCCACAAGCTTCCCACCCATGGACTATATAAAGGTATACGTTTATGAGACATTTGATTCTTTCGAAGTAACTCTTTCCCGTCTTCAGATACCATGAAGGACTCTATGGCATCAATACCCTGACAAAAGGTTCTCGCATTATCGCTATAAACGACATCAGGGACTCCAAATCTATTAATAAAACGTTGGAAAGAAAGCACAAAGGATTTGGAAGTCATATCAGGTACTAAGTCCAGGTAAATAGCACGAATATTTAGACAAGTAAAAATTATGATGAACATTTTTTGTGCCTGATTGGATCCTTTAATTTTGACCCACCAATGCTTCGTAAAATCTATGCCTACATGTTTGAAAGGACGAAACATTTGAACTTGAGCTTTAGAAAAATTTGTAAACTTGGGATACTGATATGCGAAATTGTTGAATTTTTTACAGATTATGCAATCTGCTAGTACCCTTTTGATAGTAGCTCTTGAAGAAGTTATCCAATATCCTTTCAAACGTATATTCGTTAATGTGGCCTGAATGCCCAAATGTTTACATTTATGATGAACATCTTTGATGATAAGGACAGATAAATGATGGTTTTTGGCCAAGAGAATTGGATTCATTATATCAAAATCATAGTGGTTGGAGCGGGATAGACGACCTTTACTTCTGATAAGATCGTTTTCATCCAAAAATAAGTCAAGTCGATTGACAAGGTCAGGAGGGTTAGAAATAGAAGGATCAGTTTTTGCCTTTTGAAGAAATTCAATTTCCTTAGAGAAGGACTCTTTTTGCATGACTAACAGACAATATAGCAAAGCTCTTGCATCACAGTCAATGTGCTTATGTTTAGTATAAGCAAAAAATTGGAAAAGAAGTGCACAAACCCTGAGAAGGGACCCTAAACTCGAAAATTTGCTAAAATCAACCACAGGAGGATTTCCTGCTCCTTGTAAGACGGCAAAAACTGGAGAAGTTGGATTA
Organism: Trachelipus rathkii; assembly: GCA_015478945.1. Taxonomy (NCBI): domain Eukaryota; kingdom Metazoa; phylum Arthropoda; class Malacostraca; order Isopoda; family Trachelipodidae; genus Trachelipus; species Trachelipus rathkii. The sequence goes on along the minus strand of JABUQX010025046.1, from coordinate 56,707 downwards.
TCTCCTGTTTCATTCAGTTCAAACTTAGGCCAATATGAAGGATCTGAAGCCAACCATTCAGGTCCATGACACCAAAAGGACAGTTTTTTATGAAACTCAGAGAGAGACAGACCTCTAGTAATTAAATCTGCAGGGTTTTCCTCTGATCGAACATAGAAAAATTTTGCAGAAAGGGAAAACTCTTCTTTCAGAGAAGAGGTCATGAGGATTATATCCTGAATACGATTTCGTACAAAAATTTGCTTGCTTTTTTGTCCTTTATTCAAAATCCAGAACAGTACGATTTGAGAGTCAGAGAAAATATTAAGAGAAGAGAATTTGACCCCTTGTAAGCTGTTGAGAACCTGAGGCAAGCATTTCAAAGCTAAAAAAACGGACAAAAGTTCCAAACAAGGTAAGGTCCTTTTCTTTAAAGGAGCAACCTTCCCTTTGGACCATAGTAGAGATGGGCCATTAATGTCGGAAGAAACATAAACCGAAAAACCATAACATTGCGTGCTGGCGTCGCAGAATATATTCAAAGTTAAATTGGAGTCGAGGGACTCGAAACAAGATCGTGGGAACGAAATTTCCTTAAGAGAAGATAAATCCTGACTGAGCTTTTCCCATGATTTCTTCATATCAAGTTCGATTTCATCATCCCAGTTCATCTCCTTCTCCCATGTCTTCCTCATCAGTAAACGACCTCGGATAGTTACCGGCAGAAAAAGAGAGAGGGGATCGAAAATCTTAGAGATTTCCGATAACAACTGCCTCTTGGAATTAACAATTCCAAGAGTAAAATCACTTAGCTTAAGCGAATCGTCCGACGTATCAAATAAATATCCTAACACTCTCTCCTCAGCACACTGATGAGTGGAGAGCTTATTCTCATATGAAAATAAGTCTCTGAGATCAGGATGATTGGAGTTCCACGATGCCAAATTGAAGCCTCCTTCACTCATACGAGTGTTAGCTTGATGGTAGATGTCTGTCAGAACATCTAAAGATGAATTTGTATAAATCAGATTATCCACATATAAATTATTCATAAGAATAGATGTACACAGGTCAAGAGGATACTTTTGAGCGTGATGTTTAATAACCGCCCCTAGTACATAAGGGCTTACTGATAAACCAAATATGATTGTGGCATAACGATAGGTTTGTATCACTCCACCTTCAGTCCAAAAAAAACAAAACCTATTTCTATCCTCTTCCAGTTTGAGGCGAATTTGAAGAAAGGCTTTTGAGATGTCTGAAAGAACAACATATTTGTTGGTACGAAAAGAAATAAGAATTCGAAAGAGAGAAGCCATCAAATCCACTCCTGGATAAGACGCTTGATTTAATGACGGGCAACCACCAACCTTCAAGCTACAATTAAAGACCGGCCTGATTTTTGTTGTAATTTGAGAAGCTGTTTTAATGACCGGACGATGAGGAATCCAGATATATTTATTAAAATCTTTAGGAGACACTTGTACAGTCTCAATGATTCCTTCTCTCAAATACTGCTGAAAGACCTCTCCATAGGCGGAAGTGAGGCCTTGACTGTCAAGCCGTTTCTTAACGCGATGAAGAGTGGCAAGTGCCACTTGATGATTAGATGGGACATCTTCTAAAATATCTTTGTACCATGGTAGTTCTATATGGTACTTGCCCTCTCTAAATTCTATGCCTTCATGAAATTTTCGGATGAATACGTCATCGATAGACCCTTGATCTGATTCTTCTTTGATGCCAAGAGATTCCAGTTTATACAGGTGCTCAAGACCCAAATCCAGATCAGTATTCTTATGGGTATATAAAAGAGGATCAAAATAAGTAGGTGTTGGTTCTAAAATAAGATTAACGATGTGATTTGGTGTTTTCACGAAGAATTTGTTGAGAAGAGACGAGGACAAAGTTTTGTTGTCCTTTTGTCAAATATCGTTAGTATCATTAATCCTATGATCAAATTCACTACCAAAAATGATGGATTCTTGAGACGGAGTTAAAAATGACTTTACAGGTCCAAAAGGAATTGTTCCATGGCATGTCTCTAAAGCCCTACCCTTTATACAAGGAATAGTACATAAATGTTTGAAAAGATAGAGTACATCAATGCCTAAAAGTCCATCAATATTATTAACACTATTAGTGTGTTTACCAATATAAAATTGATCTGCTACGTTATGTCCATTCCAAGAGATATTATGAATGGCCCCCATAAGGCCCTTCACGTCAAAACTCACATCTAGTTCAGGATCTATCAAAACAGGCACCTTTATAAACTGTTGACAACAAACATTAAGTTCTACATCTATAGAGCGCATAGACCTAACCTGTTCCCCCAAGAAAGTTTTAACAGTGTTGTTATATACAGGAAGAGTTTCAAAACTGACTCCTAGTTTAGAAAGTATGTTGTTATTAAAATAGGAGCGCTGTGATCCAAGATCTAGAAGAACTCGGACAGTTTCTGTTTTGTTATCTTTTCTCACTTTCAAGGAAAGAGTTGGTAAAATATGATTAGAAGAGGAATTTCCAGTATTAATGCACAGGAAGTTCCTGTTCTGGTCGTCAACATCAGAATTGTCCTGAGATGCTGAAGATGCAGACGGTTGTTCTTCAGAAGTGACTGCACGATTATTGCTCTTCAATTTTGCCTTTGCTCCAGTAGGGCAGAGAGCTGTTATATGAGCACTGTTTCTACAAAGTCCACAGGGACGACTTAAACCATATTTTTTAGCAGGACAGCTGTTGGCAGCATGTTTGGAACTGGAACAATTAGCACACAAACCCAGCTGTATACATTGCTCTCTCCTATTTTTAGGAGTGGTGAAGACGGTACAAGAAGTCATGAAGTGATTTCCCTGACATAGTTTGCACGGAGTAGCAGCAGTAGATGCAGATACATACTCGTCCTTCTTGGGCGAATTATCTGACTTAATAGAAGATTTCTTCGAAATTTCATTAGATTTGGAAGAAGTGTTATACGAAAAAGTTTTCTTTGTTGTGGAAGAAGAGGAACGAGATGGATTTTTACTAAATCCGGAGGACGAAAATTTAGCCTTCGTTTTCTCAAGAGATTTCAACACATTGTTATAATGAGAGAAAATTACATTTACAGATGGATACTCTTCTTGAGTAATGAGTTTAAGTTCACGAATAAAATTGGAAGGCAACTTATCGACTATGAGATGACTTATCAATTTATTACCGGCCGAATTTTCAGCCAAAAAATCTAAATCAAACTCTTTAAGTTCGTGAAGGTAGGCTCTTACTTCTGAAATGAAAGAGCGAACGTTGTCTAATTTTTTTCCATCTAAGATAGGAGCCGCGTCTATCTTATGGAACAGAGAATCTATAATAAAAGGCTTATCAAGGTACAAATCCTTCAATATTTCCATAGCCACAGAATAATTTTCATCTATATTGGCCAGGTGTTCAACATCTTTTAGTGCATAACTTGAGAGGTGAGATTTAAGATACTGCAATTTTGTTGCATTTGTTATGTCTTTCCTAAAGCCAAAAACGTTTTCAAATGATAAAATGAAAGACCTAAAAAAAAAACGATCCCCCTCACCCGACTTTCAAAAAAAAAAAAACCCCCCCGGGGGGGGAACAATGTATGTTGCACCTTAAAGAGCAGGTAATTTTAGCTCGTGTTGTTGTGTAAAATTTTAAAGTATGGAGTTCAACTCCCCACGTGTAACAGAGTCCCCCCTTGAGAATGAAGAGAATTTGGAGAAGGTTGAACTATGTCATGTGAAGTGGGAGTGACACTGTTAACTACTTTCATTATCTGTATGTGATAATGTGAAGTTTTAATCACCTCTTCATTTAAAATATCCTGATCATACTTTAGGATTCCCGATGCGCATATTTTTGCCTCAATATCAGATCAGGCTTCGAATCTCCTGAAGGTGAATAAAAGAATTTGTTTTTTATAGTGTTTGGTTACCCCAAATCAGATATCCGAAATGTGACTTGAACAACCAGCAATCAATAGCATCAATGGATCACGATGGACAAGGAGGGTGAGGATGGTGGATTTGATTACTGATTTATGATTGCTAGGGTATGTAAAAACGTTTAAAAATTTTACGTAAAAATTTAGTGTATTATAACATCTAATAGATCAATAGATCAATAGATCATAGAAGGGTAGGAGGAGGAGGGGAGGTCACCTTGATTTACTGATTACTGAGCTTTATGGGTAATGTAAAACGTTACAATTTTAGAAAAATTTGACTTAACATGTGGCATATAGATCAATTAGATCAAGATTGGACAGCGAAGGGTTTCGCTTGGATGGTGGTATGATATTACTGATTTTACGCTTTAGGGTATCGTAAAAAACTGTAAATTTGTAAGTGTATAAACAAAAAGAATAAGAAATCTTTATTTATTTTATTTATTTATTTAATTTATTTACTTTTTTTTATTATTTTTTTCTTGATTGTTCTGAACCATTATTTTCAAAATCTACAGGCCCAATAAACATATATAACAGACACCAATATTGTAATCATTACACAAATTTAAATAACTCGGGCACCGCACCGGAGCCCAGCACCGTGCAGCTGTCAAACGCTACTCCTCTGAGTCAGACTCCTTCTTTATTCTTTTCTTCTCCCTCCCGTATTCTTCTTCATCCTTCTTCATTCCTCCTTTCGACTTCTGTTTTGCACTCTGTGCTCTTTTTCAGTCAGGACCCCCCCTCATTGGGGGCCTAGACACCTATACGACTATTAACCCTCATATTCGAGGATCAACGGTTGATGGACTCATGATACGGATACACCAACATTGTTGTTTATACGTCTGTTTGATTTAACTCCGGCACCGCATGCTCCAGCACCGGTGCTGGTGCCACTCCTTCGAATTCCGAAACCAACTATTTTTCTAGACAATTACACTACTGAATCTCTCTCACCAAATGTCAGCCAATACGAACACTTCGATTTTTTAAGGGGTGGGGCCCCTTCGGGGACCCACAGGGGACGTAACCTCGTCGTAGACGTGGTACGTCACCTTCTAAAGCCCCTCCAAATTTTAACCCGCATACGATGATTCTAACCATTGTAGATGATACTCGAGCCATTTAGCTGAGCTGGAAGCCCGGAGCCCGGAGTGCCTAACACAATCGATTTACTACATATAATAAATCAATCTAATAATAATAATAATGAATATATAATAATAAATTTAAAATTAATAATAATAATATATAAATACATACATAATAAGAAAAAACTTCAGAGGCTGAGTCGTGAATACACGAGTACGGAGCGCTGCATTGCCGGTTGGCGGTGCGGTGCGCAAGTGGAACGCAGAAGGACCTAAGGTGGAGCTGAAGCATCGGGTCAAAAATTGAATCCTTCGAACGAAGGATTCAATTTTTTTGTCAACGGAATAATAAAATATTAATAAAATAATAATTATAATAATAATAATAATAATAATATTAATAATAATAATAATCACCGCACCAGTCACAATTGGACTCTTCAATGATCGCTTGCTGCTGATGCGTTAGGGAAGTTAAATAAAAAAAGAAGAAATAAACAATCAGACAGACTCGAAAATAAATACAATAAATTAAAATAATAATAATAATTAATAATTAAAATAATAATAAGTAATATAATAATAATAATTAATAATAATAATAATAATAATAATAATAATATTAATAATAATATTATAATAATAATTCAAATAATACCATATAATAATAATAATCAGCTATAATAACTAATATAATGACAATAATAATAATAATAAGATTAATTAAAATTAATACATGAATAATAATAAAACAATAATAATAATAAAATACGATAAATAATAGTAATAAATTAAAAAATAAATAATAACTAAATAAAAAATAAATAAAAAAATTAATTACGTAACTTGTATCACTAAAACCACTATAAGAGTTCATCTCGACACCACCCCCCAAAACCACGTGTCTATCAGCTATATCGCTTTGACTTACCCAGCGATAACACGAGCAAACCACTGACCATTCCTAGTTACCGCTGAAAAGTCGGTATTGGGATGTAACACTACTAATATATAATTATATATATATAATATATATATTATATATATAATATATATATATATCATATATATAATATAATATATATATATATATATATATTATATATATATATATAAAATTAATATATATATATATATATATATATATAGTATAGTATAAAGCAATTAACTAATATAAACGTTTATAATTGAGGAAAACAAAACTCAGCAAATTCCTTCCGGGTTGTTCAAGTGTAAAATCAACATATGATAAACCACGTTTAAATGCTCTCTTTTATATAGCTATATAATATATATTATATATATATATATTACTAATTATATTATATATTATAATACTATATATATATATATATCGTATATTATAGGTATTTATATATATGTATATAATATATATATATATAATATATATTATATATATATTAATATACTATATATATTTATATATATATTATATATATCATATACTATATATATATACTGTACTATATAATATATATATTATATATATTAGTACTATATTAACATAATTAGTTATATATATATATATACTATATTATATATACTAGTATATATATACTCTATATATAATATATATATATAATAATAGGTCAGCATCCCCGAAGAGGCCAGCATGTAATAAAAAACTATAACAAGCTACTACGAAAATAAATACATTTTATTATCAGGAGACATTTTTACAACTGAAATTAAAAAAAAAATGAAAAAATAAAGCTTTTAAAAAAAATAAAATTGTTAAAAATTATTGCAAAAATTAGTTTTTGAGAACTTTGAAGAATCTGGAGTTATCGTGAGGGACGCGCGCAAAGTTGCCAAATGTTGAATTTTTTTCTCTTTAACTAAAGAATACCCGACGGGCAAAAATTAAAGATGGATAAGTCCCGTCCGTCGGCTCGAACCCCCCTAAAAAGGATTTAAAAGAAACAAATAACATTTTCTGCCAAAGCGTAAAAAAATAAAATGGTAGTTTTGGCAACTGGGTGCTTGCAGTTTGCCCTCGTAAATGTCAGGATTCCAAGGTCAATCACAGCAGTAGACATGCAGGTCTAAGTTATATAATATTTAAGTGTTATTAATAAATATTAGAATAAAATAATTTTTTTTAAAAAGTTTTGTTGATAAAATTACTTGGCTGAAATCAAAAATGTTATTTATTTTTCCTGTAGATGTTATAGTTTTCTAGTTACATGCCTGGCCTCTTCGGAGATGCAGTAATATATACCTATTTATATATATATATTATATATATATATTATATATATATTATATATACTGTATATATACTTATATATACTATATATATATATATATATATATACTAAAGTAAATCTTATATATACTTATTATATAAATTGATATATATACATTATATACTATTATTAATATATATAATAGTTGATATTTATATGATATATGATTCCATATATAACATATTATATATATATAATACTATATATATAATATATATATTATATATATACCTAATACATACTAGTATAATACTATTTATGTCATATATATGTTATAATGGCTTAAAATGACCAAAAAAAAATCGTAAACCATTTTTATATGCCGACTAGTTTTGGGTGAGTGTACACGTTCTACCTTATTATCAAGGCTTTGACTGTCTATAATAAATATATAAAAAAACACACACTTTAAATAAATAATGCTAAAAAATACATAAAAGTTATATATATAGTATATAAAAGATTGATAAATTAATATATTGCTAATATTATATGAAATATATCATATGAAATATATATACTATATATATACCTATATATAAAATATATATATATATAGTATGATATATAATAGTTATCATATATATATATATAATGATATAATATTATATATATAGTATATATATATATATATATTAATATATATATATTATATATATATATACTAATAATATATATACTTATATATATATATAAATATATATATTATATATATATATATATATATTATATATATATAACTATATATATAATATATATAATAGTAATATATACTATATATATATATATATATATATATATATATTATTATTAATAATTATATATATATATATATATATATTATTTGTTTTTTTTGTCTGCCGCGTTCTAGCCACCTAGGGCCGCCCTTATATTCTGCCGGTCTAGGCATTTGCCTAGTTTGCCTAGCGGTTAAGAGGACTTTGGTAGTGATGCAACAGTTCGACGGCAGGAAAGAAATGGGATATAGTTAGAAGGAGTAGGATTGTTAGCTTGGCAATTCAACCTTTCCATTCCAAGAAGGATTGTACAAGTGGTTCTACCTAAGATATGTGATGCGCACTCTGTACAAGGAAGAACCATGCCAGTAGTAGGGCCTAGGTTTAGCCTCCCAAATTGTGTATAAATATATATACCCGAAATCGAAAAATCGATTCCCGAAAAATTGATACCTGTCAGTGCGCCCCCCATAGGGGGCGCTGCCCCCTAAAATTGAAATGCTCGTAGAAGGCTGAAAATTGGAGATGATATAGAGGAGTTAGGAGTAAATATGATACGGATTCAGATTCGGATCCGGAACCGGCACCGGAGCTATCTCCGGTGCGGTGCCGAGTTAGTAAATATTTGTATAATAATACAATAATGGTGTCTTTATATATGTTGTCGGTCCCGTAGATCTCGAATATGATGGTTTTAAGTCCGTAAAGGGTGTCTGGGAACCATTTTACATTTATTCTTTGTGTTTAATTTTTGTTTTCAATATAAATTTTTTAATTTATTTTCAAATTTTTATTATTTTTTATTTACTTTTAATTTATTTTGCCTTAAACATTTTGTTTTTATTAAAAAAAATTACGCTTTTGCATTGGCACGCTATATTGGTAAAATTGACCTGACCTCACTCTAAAGCAGTTAAATCAGTTAAATTCAGTAAGATCAAACCACCCACCCTACCATCTCCACCCAATCTATGAATTTATTGATTTTATTGATTTATGAATCCATTGATGTAATTCATATTTGTATTACAAACACAAAAACGTTTATTATTTGTTGTTTAGTTTGTTTTAATCATTTTTGTTTTAACTAAATTTTTTATTCTTTTCATGTTTGTAACTTAAAAAAACTTGTACTTTTACATACCCTAAAACAGTAAATCAGTAAATCAAACCATCTCACCCCACCCCCTCCCCCTCTGTCCGCCTTCCCATGATATATTGATCTATTGTTTCATATCACATTTCGAGTATCATTTCGAATAAACATAACATAAAATCAAGTTCTTTATATATAAAGAACTTGATTTTATGTTATATATATACCCGAAATCGAAAAATCGATTCCCGAAAAATCGATACGTGTTCGTCGCTGCCCCCTAAAATTGAAATGCTCTTAGAAGGCTGAAATTTGGAGATGGTATAGAGAGGATAGGACTAAGTAGGATACGGATTCGGATTCGTCGATCCGATCCGGACCGGATCCAGGATCCGGCACCGGTGGCTATCTGCCGGTGTGGTGCCGAGTTAGTAATGATATTGAGTATTAGTTACATGAACAGTCATTTGGGGTTCATTTTTGGCGGGGGGGGTCTTATATATGTTATCGGTCCCGTAGATCTCGAATATGATGGTTGTAAGTCCGTAAAAGGTGTCTGGGGACCCCCACAGAGGGAAGTCCCCAGATGAAATGCACGGAACGCAAAACAGAAGAAGATATAGGAAGGAAGAGGGAAGAAGGAGGAAGGATGAAGGAAGGAGACTAAGAAGGAGACAGAGTTGGTACAGGCACCGGTGCTGGAGCCGGTGCGGTACTGAGCTAGTAAACATTCGCTTAGCCTCAAACTGATATTTGTATTTTAAAAATCTCGTTTTCTTTTTATAAACGTCAACTAAAATATATTGTTTGCTATTTTTATATTATAAGTTTCATTTTCTCATTTATTCTTTGTATTTAATTTTTGTTTTCAATTTAAATTTTTTAATTTTTTTTCAAATTTTTATTATTTTTTATTTATTCTTAAATTTTTTTTTTTAAAACAACGAATATATGCTAACGTAGCAAAGTTTTTACATTAATAAAGCTAGCACAGCATCACCTGAACTAAGAATATAATGTACAACGACAAATCTAACACACCTTAAGCACGAATAAACTGTTAACATTAACAAAGTTCCACACTTACCAACAGTAAAGTAACTAACATAGCATACAAAACGTAACCCTATTGTCAATGTTGGATCTACCAAACATATTCAATATATCAAATTGCGTTGTGATATCTCAACATGTAATATTTTAACAAACCTATCATAACCTTGATATAATTATATTTCGTATCCACCAACTCCTCTCCTGCTCCACACAAAACTTATATCTAACGTAATGGTTCTACACTCTAAATTATAACTTTATTACAGCATCACTGCTATACGTGATCAAATAAGAAGCCAAAGTGTCATCAATACTCAATCGCGATCAATAGTGTCACCTATCTATATATGTCTTATCCTGACATCTCGCCCAAGAAGAAAACCGGCTTGCGCCACGATCCCTACACTTCACGTATTGTCTTCGCTGCTAACCGACTTCAATGTGACTATGAGATTTCGATCCCGCGAGATGTCTCATCGAAACTCATGTGAGAGATCTCGCACGTTAGGCACTTTGATTATGCGTGTTTTGAATAACAGCACAGCGTATTCAACCAGATCCACAACGTAAACCTATTTCATACTTCCTTTTCAAGCATATCTCTGCATATCAATTATAATTTTACAATTAACATTGTAATATTTAACAAAAATCTATCATAACTCCATCTAATTATCATACTAATTTACGAATATATGTTAACGTAACATAGTTTTTTACATTAACATTATTATATTTAACAAAAAATTAATCATAACCTTACCTAACTATCATAATATCCCCAAGCGACAATTCAATATTGCAAACATATACCAAAGTTTTGATCCTAAACATGAACAATAATACAATAAGTTCTATGAACTAAAATGATCATAGTAAGTGGTAATAGTTTACTGATTTTAAATCACTAAATCAGAAATTCAGTAATCAAGCTCCGCCCTCCCGCCTCCGTCCGCCCCCTTCTCCCACCATCTATGATCTTTCTATTTGAACTAGCTGATCTATTGTTTCATGTCACATTGTCGAGTACTCATTCTCTGGACTAAACAAAAGCATAAAATCGTTCTTTATAAACTGACCAACGAATATATGCTACGTAACAAAGTTTTAACATCCAATAAAGCTAACACATCATAACCCTGAACAGTAATAATCAATACATACAACGACAAACCTATAACCAGTACCTTACGATTCACGAATAAACAGCCAACAATAACAAAGTTCCAACTAACATTGCATACAGAACGTAAGTTATTCACACTTTTTCAAAATATCAGCAACATATCATTGTTATTTTTACCTTAACATAGTAATATTTAACAAAAAATTATCATAACCTTACCTAATTATCATACAGAAGACGAATATATGCTAAGGTAACAAAGTTTTCAAATCAATAAAGCTAACATATCATAACCTGAACTAAGAATGCAATGCACAACAACAAACTTAACATACCTCACGATGATTAACTCTGCTGAACATTTTCACCACAAGTTGCCCTAATTACAAAGGTAAGTAAAGCTAACAGGACATGACAAAACTCAATGTATCCCCACTTTTCCAACATATCAGCAACAGCTAAAGCAGTATTATCTAAGAAAATCCTTTAACAAACTGACCAATCTATCAAAGATACCAACATTTTGAACCATGAATTGATACTACCTTCATCAAAGTGTCACTCATATAAAATATAACATCATTTTGAACTATGAATAAACGTAGACATTAGCAAAATTCTCGGGCAAACCTAACATTACATATCAAAAAACTTAACCTAAGCTCACGTTTCTAACACATAACCAACAGTTAACACTGTAATATCGTACGAAACTTATCATTTCTTTAACAAATCAGCGTTAATTTCACATTGCCACAGTAATATTTAACAAAACGTAACAGAAATTAAACCTAGCCTAACATATCTAACACTTACAACGGGTGAAAACCTACAATAGGTACTAACATTTGGAACTACGAATAAGACATTAACATTTGGACCTATGAATAAGTTCTCAACCTACCCCTCATTACACAATAAAACTCAACCTATCCCTGCTTTTCAATCATTTCACCAGCAGCTAAAGCATTATTATCTAACAAATTTCCTTAACAAAGTGTCCAAAACTATCAAAGATACCAACATCTTGAACTATAAATTGATACTACATTTATCAAAGTGTCTTACATATCAAATATAACATCATTTTGAACTATGAATAAACACGGACATTAGCAAAAATCTCTGTCAAACATCAAAAAATAGCCTGACGATCATACAGATAAACGAATAAACGCTAGCATAATATTTCCTGAACTAAAAAACGCTAAGGGCACTACTACTACTACTACTACTACTACTACTACTACTACTACTACTACTACTACTACTACTACTACTACTACTACTTCTACTACTACTACTACTACTACTAAGAATAATAATAAAAATAATAATATAATAATAATAATAATAATAATAATAATAATAATAATAATAATATAATGAGAATAATAATAATAACACTCACCTCACCGCATAAATAATAATAATAATAATAAAAATAATAATAATAATAATAATAATAATAATAATAATAATAATAATAATAATAATAATAATAATAATAATAATGTTAATGTAAAATTAACATTGATATGTTAGAGATGTGCTTGACAAAGTGTGAATAGGTTACGTTTTTGTGTGCTATGTTAGATACTTTACTGTTGATAATTGTGGAACTTTGTTAATGTTAACAGTTTATTCGTGCTTAAGCTGTGTTAGGTTTGTCGTTGTACATTATATTCTTAGTTCAGGTGATGCTATGTTAGCTTTATTAATGTAAAAACTTTGTTACCTTAGCATATATTCGTTGGTCAGTGTATAAAGAACTTGATTTTATGTTATGTTTATCCGAAATGATACTTGAAATGTGATATGAAAAAATAGATCAATAGATCATTGGAAGGCGGCAGGGGGGGGGGAGGGGAGGAGTGGCGTTTGATTTAACGCGATTTCTATTACTGCTTTCAGGGTATGTAAAGTTACAAGGTTTTTTAAGTTAAACACTCGCGAAAATAAATACAAAATTAGTTAATAAACAGAAAAGATTTACAAGAAATCTAAAACAAAAAAATAAAAGTTTTGTGTTAGGGTATACAAATATTTGACTTGATTTCAATAGAATCAATAAGTCCATTAGGATCAATCAGACTCATAGATGGGGTGGGGAGGGTAAGGTGGGTGCTTAATTATAAACTGATTGCCATTATCTTTACTTGTGATAGTGTGTAAAAACGTAAATTTTTACGTTATAAACATGAAAGCCAAAAAAATTGGTAAAGTTAAAAAAACAAATTGTTTAAGCAAAATAAATTAAACTAAATAAAAAAAATAAAAAATTGAAAATAAATTAAAAGAAATTTAAAATTAAAAACAAAAATTAAAACAACAAGAATAAATTTAACATGAAACGTTATAATACAAAAAAAGCAAACAATAAATTTAGTGACGTTTATAAAAAGACAAACGAGATTTTTGAAAATAGAACAATCAGTTTAGCTAAGGCGAATGTTTAGTACACTCAGTACCCCACCGGCTCTAGCACCGTGCCGGGTACCAACTCTGTCGTCCTCTCAGTCTTTCTCTCCATCGCTTCCTGGCAGTCTGTTTCTTTTTTGCGCTCCGTGCCATTCTTCTGGGGACGCGTCCCCTCTTTGGTGTCCCCCAGACACCCTTTACGGATAACAACCATCATATTCGAGATCTACGGGACCGATAACATATATAAAGACATCCGAATCCGTATCCTACTTACTCCTATCTGCCACTATACCATCTCGCACAATTTGCAGCGCTTTTCTCGCAGCATTTTCAATTTATAGGGGCAGGCGCGCCCTAGGAGCGCCACGAGACACGTAACGTGCGTTGGAAAAATCGATTCGCCTAAGGGAGAATCGTTTTCGATCTCAAAATCGATCCCTTTAGGGGCAAGGGCAGTAGGTTAGTAGCATAGGTAGCTCCGCAATTACAATTATAATAATATATATATATAATATATATATATATAATATATAGCCTCTTATCTACCAATTATCTAATAATGCTACCTTAACGAATTTACAATATATTATATATATATAATTATATTAAAATATATATAATATAATATATATTTAGTATATATAATAATAATATATATATAATTATATATATATATATATATATACTATATATATATATATACTATTATATATATAATAAATATATATATATATTATATAGTATTATATATAATATATATATATATATATATATATATTTATAATATATATATATTAATATATATATATATATATATTAATATTATTTATATAATATGATAATTAATATTAATATTATATAATATATATATATTATATAAATATAATATATATAAATATATATATATATAAATAATATATATATATTATTATATATTATATATATAGTATATATATAATATATATATATATATATATATATATATTATATATATATTATATATATAGATATATCTAAATATATTAATACTAATATATATATATTATATATATATATTATATATCATGATATATACCCGAAATCGAAAAATCGATTCCCAGAAGGAATCGAACTCTTTGAGTCCAATCGAGTCCCTAGGGAATCGATTTTCACGCACGTTACGTGGCCCGCTTGCGCCTCATAGGGCGCTTCATGCATTGCACCTACTGCTACATACACGAATACCTCGACCGCGGCCCCCTTAAAACTTGAAATGCTCGTAGAAGGCTGAACATTTGGAGATGCATAGTGGAGATAGGAGTAGGTAGGATACGGATCTCGGTGTGTCTTTATACATATGGTTATCGTCTGACTCCGCGTTTTAGATCATCGAAGTATGCATGGTTTGTAGTCCGTTAAAGGGTGTCTGGGGACACCAGAAGGAGGGGGTATCCCAAGAAGAAATTGCACGGAGGCGCAACAACTCAGAATAAGACCCTGCAGGAAGATTGGACCTTCTTACCCTACCTACCCTTCCTACTTATCTCATCCTCGCGCCGATTACCCCAGCGCGCATATCGCAGATCTGAGAAGGAGGACCGAGAGTTACGGTACCTGGCGATCCACCGGTGCTGGACCTCGTCCTGTTCGCACTCATCGGTACACCAGCTCTCCTTATCATATTTTGTCCTCCGCCTCTACTGCTCTCTCCTATCTTCTCTGACTCACCTGTCTAACAGTACATCGCACTCCTCCCCTCTCCCACATATGATACCGGGTTCATCACGACTCCCAAATATCTGCTCACGGTACCCCTGCGTAATATAACTCTCACAACCCTCGGTCACGCTTCAGTTCCCCTCGCCTCCATGTTTTCCTGCATAGTGCACGCCTAGGTACTGAGTTTACTAAACATTCGCTTAGCCTCAAACTGATGTTTCTATTTTTTCAAGAATCTCGTGTGTCTTATTTATAAACGTCCAACTAATAATTTTATTGTTTGCCTATTTTGCATTATAAGTTTCAGTTTAAATTTATTCTTTGTGTCTAATTTTTGTTTTTAGATTTTAAATTTTAATTTATTTTTCAATTTTTTTTTTTTTTTAGTATCTTTAATTTATCATATATAAGACCCTTAACAGTGGAGAAGCACGTCGAACCAATTTGTTGACTCCTACCTCTCACTTTGATGTCCACAAACAATTTAAGCCTTTCATGTTTTATAACGAAAAAAAAATTACTTTTACATTACTCCTCGTACTACATCGAGCTTCTATTCATGGCTAAGACAACTCTGTTCTACCGTATAGCCCTACCCACCCACGTCCGTGCGTGAGTCTGTGAATACTCGAGTGTTATCCTATATGGATCCTATTCCTATGTTCTATTTGAATCACGAAAGCTACATCGCTCTCTCCTCGACTAAGAATGCGAGAGACCGAGCAGAGGATAAGACCTTCACTCACCTTCTTAGGCTTTTCTGTTATTTCTTTAATCATTGTGTGTGGTTTCTTTACTACTGGGACAAAAATTTGCTACACTGTGATTTTCAGTTTATAACTAAAAAACGTTTGTACTTAATCTTGACGAGTACGCGGCTAAAAGCCAGCTAAAATAGAAACCTTCCTAGATCCTGAGAGAGCTACAACAAAACCATCGCACCTCCTCATATATGACCGGGCGTGCACCCTGTATTCTATATTGAGTCTATGTTTTTCATATTCACATTTCAAGTATCATTTCGGATAAATATAAACATAAAATCAAGTTCTTTATACACATGACGCAACGAATATATGCTAGGTAACATTTACATTTAATAAAGCGAACATAGCATCACCTGAACTAAGAGATAGTATGTACAAACGACCCCAAACAAAAAACCTAATCACAGTTAAGCACGAATAAACTTGTTAAACATTAACAAAGTTCCACAATTATCAACAGTAAAGTATCTAACATAGCACACAAAAAAACGTAACCTATTCCACTGTCAAGCACAATCTACTAACATATCAATGTTAATTTTACATTAACATATCATTATGTATTATTATTATTATATTATTATTATTTATTATCTATGTAATTATTATTATTATTTATATTAATTATTTCTTATTATTAATTATTATGATTATGAATTATTATATTATTATTATTATTATTATATTATTATTATTATATTGATTATTATATTTATTATTATTCGTAGTAGTAGAGGTAGAAGTAGTAGTTAGTAGATCAGTATAGTGTAGGAAGTAGTAGTGTAGTAGTATCAGTAGCAGTCATTAGTAGTAGGAGTAGTAAGTAGTAGTAAGAGTAGTGTAGTTGCCCTTAGCGTTTTTAGTCAGGAATATTAGTCTAGCGTTTATTCGTTTATCTGTATGAT
This sequence comes from Trachelipus rathkii, assembly GCA_015478945.1. Lineage (NCBI taxonomy): Eukaryota > Metazoa > Arthropoda > Malacostraca > Isopoda > Trachelipodidae > Trachelipus > Trachelipus rathkii. Next base: position 39,594 of record JABUQX010025046.1, on the reverse strand, counting down.
CGTCAGGCTATTTTTTGATGTTTTGACAGAGATTTTTGCTAATGTCCGTGTTTATTCATAGTATCAAAATGATGTTATATTTGATATGTAAGACACTTTGATAAATGTAGTATCAAATTTATAGTTCAGATGTTGGTTCTTGATAAGTTTTGAGACACTTTGTAAGGAAATTTGTTAGATAATAATGCTGTTAGCTGCTTGTGAAATGATTGAAAGAGGGATAGGTTGAGTTTATGTGTTATGAGGCGGTAGTTGAGAACTTATTCATAGGTTCCAAAATGTTAATGTCTTATTCGTTAGTTCTAGCGAGCTGCGAGTCCGTATATGACCTATGTGTAGGTTCTGCACAATAAGGTGAGATATGTAAATCAAACTTTGATATGCCGATAAATATCGGCCGTTTAAAATAGACTCATATGGTAGAGTTTTAAATCATCCACATGTACAGTGTGGCTCAATTGTAGAAAATTAACCTCTGTTGTCTTACCTGTGATGTGATATGTTACTCTATATCTATAGATACATCATCTCGTACTATAAACGGCTCGTTGGTCGCAGTTAGTCCCTCGCCCACGCTCTGAGCGTGAGTGCGAGTGAACCTCGCTGAGAAAGACCTGTTTGGAGTTAATAGGCATGGTCTGCTTATGGCAACATGTATGACTAGTGAGTTCACATAAATACGCGATCGTTTCTTATTATGCATGATTGTGAAGGTAAGTATATTCGACAGTGCCCGGGAATTTAATCTAATGTCTACGTTTATTGCATAGTTTCAAAATGAGTTATTTTATATATGAGTGACACTTTGATGAAGGTAAGTATCAATTCATGGTTCAAAATGTTGGTATTTTGATAGGATTTGGTGCAGTTTGTTCAAGGATTTTCTTAAGGATAATTGCTTTAGTGTGCTGATATGTTGGAAAGTTGGGGATACATTGTAGTTTTGTTATGTCCTTGTTAGCTCTTTACTTGATAACTTAGGAACTTTGTGAATGTTAGGCAGATTAATCACTACGTGAGTATGTTAAGTCTTGTTGTTGTGCATTGGCATTTCTTGAGTTCAGGTTATGATATGTTAGCTTTATTGATTTTTGAAACCTTTGTTACGCTTAGCATAGATTCGTCTTCTGTATGATTAATTAGTTAAGTTATTGATAATTTTGTTAAGAATATTACTATGTTAAGGTATAAAATAAACAATGATATGTTGCTGATATTTTGAAAAGTGTGAATAACTTACGTTCTGTATGCAAATGTTATTGAACTATTGTTTATTGTTGGCTGATTTATTCGTTTGCGTAAGTGATGTTTCTAGGTTTGTGCAGTTGTACTCATTTATTCTTAGTTCAGGTTATGATGTGGTTAGACTTTTATTTGCATGTCTAAACTTAGTACGTTAGCAATATATCGTTGGTCAGTTTATAAAGAACGATTTTGTCTTTGTTAATCGCCAAAATGATACTCGAAATCGTGGGACATGAAACAATAGGTATGCAAGTAGATCAATTAGATCATAGGATGGTGGAGCAAGGGGGCGGAGGGAGGGGAGGTAGCCATTGATTTACTCGACATTTCAGCTGATTTAGTGAATGTTAAAATCAGTAAAACTATTACACTTTACTATATGTAGGTCAGTATATAAACTTATTTTTATGTTATGTTTTAGATAAACACTTTGTATGTTCTGCAATTATTCTTGAGGGATTATGATAGTTCAAGAAGATACAGAGTACCAATTGTACTGTTACACGTTACATCTTTGCTTTAAATATATTCTCATTGTAATATAATATATATATCACGTCAGCTCTCACTCTTCTGACTACACATTGATCTACATCTCGGTGCGTACAATGATAGCCTAGCGGTGCATAGACTAAATTCACACTCGAAAAAGTGTATATGTATGTTTACTCTTTATGTGACGCCAACAGGACTCGTTCTGACCTGAGATTACAGAAACTCTCACACGGGTAATAGAAACTCTATATGTTCGTATGCTCGCGTACGAGTATGGCTGTCTACACAGAGAGAGATATGCATAGGTTACGTTTTGTACGCTCATTCGGGTGGGAGTGATCTCTCGTCCTGTTAGTATGGAATTATACGCTGTCTAATACTCTTAGTAATTTGTCACGTGTCGTTCATTCAACTCTTACGTGAAGCTCGTGTATATCAGATATCTCGATCACCGCTCTTTCTCAGCGGACTTCATGGAGACTACTGCATATGTCCGCAGCTATACATTATAAGTGTTATTGATATATATATACGTACATATATTATTTATATTCACGTCTCTCTGTGTCGCGCTAGATTAACAAAAGCGCCTCATAATATAGCACTACTCTCTCGATCCAAAGATCGATTTTCGTCCGTCTGACACTCTCCTCTCACTCCCTGCAACACCGTATTGCCATATCCCCTGATTAACACAGGACTTCCCACTTCCATATAACTCAAATATATATATAACGCTGTGCATAAATCGTCCACATTAATGTTCTACTCTCCTGAGCATCCCTAATTCACCAATATTGGAAGAGCTCACTGATTTCGGATGCCGCATGCTGCTCTTCTCTCTCCTCCACATTTGCTCACTCTGTGCTTAATCCGATCAGAAGATGACCGTCATATATGCCTCAAATATGTATATGTCTATTATTCTTGCTTAAGGTGTGTTAGGGTTGTCGATTTGCATAATTGTTAGTTCACGAACTGTGTATGCTATAGCTAAGGCTTTATTTAATGTAAAAAACCTTTTTACGTTAGCATATAATTCGGTGATATCCTAGCTATGATAATTAATGCACAAGTAATGAGCGTTTTTGGTTAAATATTACCATGTTAATGTAAAAATTAAATTGATATTTTAGATATATGTGTTTGACAAAGTGTGAATAGGTACGTTTTTGTATGCTATGTTAACTTTACTGTTGTGAAGTGTGGAACTTTGTTAATATTTGAACAGTTATTCGTGCTTAAGGTGTGTTAGATTTGTCGTTGCACATTATATCTTAGTTACAGGTGATGCTGTGCTAGCTTTATTAATGTAAAAAACATTCGATCTCACCCCATCCTCCCTCCCCCTACGGTCCCCTTCCCCAGTATATATAATCTAGGAACGATTTCATATCACATTTGCTGAAGGTTATGCCATTTTCTAAATATAATCACGTATATCAGAAGTATCAAGGGCGATTGAGATGAATAAAAACTGAAAGTAGATAGTAAAATTCTCAAGAATAAAATAGAAAACCACTATAAAAAAGACTCTGTGAAAAAAAGCACACACTCTCAGAGTACACAACGGAATAATTAAAATTTGAAACAGACACAAAAATTAAAGTACAAGAACGCTCAGAGCAGCCGCGACACCAAAATAGAAGAAAACTAATCTGACTGCAATAAAGTAGAAGGGAAGGAAATATATGGAGCGAGAGTAGAGAATGTAGGAAGACGACGGTCAGGATACGGATCCGGTCTATTCCTCGGTCCTAGTACCGGTCCGCCCCCCTTAGTCACCGGGGTCCGAGATGAGAAAAAGGAAAAACAGAGGACAAAATGACAGCCCAGAAAGGATTGCTAGTGAGGTTTGAAGAAAGCGACCCCATACAAAGAAACACCACAAGATAGGGGCAAAATCGAATTATCCGACAGAAAAGAGACGTGAAAGAGCAGAATAGAAGGTTATGAAAACTGAGAAAGCCAAGTGACGACAGGAATTGAGGTACCAAGCGCAACCCCGCGGTCAGCTCATCGCTCGGTGAACCTGTGACCAATCTGTCTCCTTCTCAGTCTCTTCCTCATCCTTCCCCTTCTTGCCTCGTTCCTTCCTTATCTTCTCTTGTTTTGGGTTCGGCATTCATCTGGGGACTTCCTCTGTGGAGGTCCCCAGACACCTTTACGGACTTAACAAACCATTCATTTTCGAAATCTACAGACTCGGTAACATATATAAAGACACAATATTGTATGTATTATTATACAAATATTACTAACTCGGCCACCACACCGGAGATGTACACCGGTGCCGGATCCGGAATCCGGAGCCGGATCCGGATCCGAATCGAAAATCCGTATCCGTACTTACTCCTCATCAGTGCCCAAACAGTTAGGATAAACGCTCACTACGCACACTCCTCTAATCTCTAGAGCATAATTCAATCTTTACTGGGAAGGCGCGAGCCGTCGCTACAAGGTGCTCTACGCCTTTGTCTTTCGGGGAATCGATTTGTCATTCAATTAGCCTTGCGTGATATATCCGTCATTAAACAGATGATTTTATGTTATGTTTATTCAAATGATACTCGAAATGTGATATGAAACAATGATCAAATATCATGGGGAAGGCGGACAGAGGGTGAGGGATGGGGTGAGATGGTTGGATTTGATTATTTACTGTATTGTAGGTATGTAAAAGTACAAGTTTTTTTAAGTTACAAACATGAAAAGAAATTAAAAACAATTTAGTTAAAACAGAAAATGGATTTAAACAATAAAACAAAAATAATAAACTTTTGTGTTAGTGTAATAACTAAAAATATTGGACTAAATCAAGGCATCAATAAATCAATAAATCAATAGATCATAGATTGGGTGGAGATGGGGGGGGGGGTTGGTTTGATTTACTGATTATACTGATTTACTGCTTTAGAGTGTGTAAAACGTAAATTATTTCTTCTACATTAGTTAAACATGAAAAGACGCTTATAAAAATTTTTTTTAATAAAATATCAAAATAATAAAAGAAAAACAAATAAAATTAAAAAGTATAATTAAAAAAGTATATAAAAAATTTGATAATCAATTAACTTCATTAACCATCTATATGAACATCTATAACAAATGACATATAGAGTATACACTAGAGCCGTCTATTTAACCTACATTGGTACGGAATTGCTCAAGTACCCATCCATAATCTATCGAGTACTCTCTCGCCCAGAACACACAGTATCATCCAAAGGACACATTATTGTAGTTATTATACAAATCTGAGTGTCGTTAGGCTATCTCGGCACTCCGACGTACCTCGTACGAACAGTACCAGAGAGGTGCCGCGGTCCGGATGCCGATAATCTGAGAATCATCCTTGATTCAATATAGCTCCATAGCTCCTCATATATCATCTCTCATATTTTCACCTTCTTAATAACGAGCATATCAATTTTAGGGTGAGTCCAGCGCCCCTACTGTGAGTTAGGTCGCTCAATATATATATAATTCCATGACACCCATATCCTTCGGTTACTCATATTTGTTCTCTCCCTGCGTGCAATCGCTATTTTTTGCGTATTTTGCTGCAGGAGAGAGGATGATGAATATATATATTTTATAGAGCACCAATTTGGGAGGGTTAAACCGAGGCCCTACTGAATCCTTGGCATGTTGTGGCCTAATTGATACAGAGTAGCGCATTCACATTGATTCTCTTAGTCAGGCTACATGTAATACGATTGCGATAAACCTCCTCCTTCTGTAGTGCTCATCGTAAAGTATGAGCCTCTATTCATATATAACTAACATCTACTACTCCGTATCTTAAACTTAACCTATATTCGCATTTCTTCCTGCTCACGCTTCGAACTGTATGCATCATCTATCACAGTTACCTTATTATTACTTAACCGCTAGGTACAAACTAGGCAAATGCCTATTAGATCCGGCCAGTAAATATAAGGAGCGTGCCCTATAGGTGGCTAGATACGCTCTAGGCAGACAACGACTCAAGCCAATTATAATATATATATATATATATATTATATAATATATATATATAATATATTAAATATAATTATATTTCTGCTTATCACTTTATAAAATATCGTATACCCAATGAATTATGACTTCTGTTGCGGCCCGTCGGAGTGCCACTGTCCAAGGTATGTATAGTAAAATCTTAGATGAATACATATGTCATATACTAGATATATAATATATATATATATATATAATATATATATATATATATATATATAATACTATATATATATATTATAATTATATATATATATATAATTTCATATTATATATTCATATATATTAGCAATTTAATTTTCATCTTTTTATATACATTATATATAAAACTTTTATGTAATTTTTTTTAAGCATTATTTATTTAAATTTTTTTTTTTATATTATTCATTATAGACAGTCCAAAGCCTTGATAACTAGGTAGCGTGTAACTCACCCAAACTAGTCGGCATAATAAAATTTTAGATTTTTTGGTCATTTTAGCCATTATATAATAATATATATATATATTATATATATATAATATATAATATATATGTATATAATATATATATATATCTATATATATACTTATATATATATATGAACATTTAATATATATATATATATATATATATATATATATATATATGACCTGCATCCCGAAGAGGCCAGGCATGTAACTAGAAAACTATAACATCTACAGGAAAATAAATAACATTTTTGATTTCAGCAAGTAATTTTATTTTTAATAAACTTTTTATAAATAAAAATTATTTATCATAATAGTATTTTAATTTAACCCTTAAATATTTAGTAAATCGTAAGACTGCATGTCTACGCGTGATTGACTTTGATCCCATTGCATTAAGCTCACGGCAAGCAAAAGTTGCCAAATACCATTTTTATTTTTACGCTTTTTAATAAATTTATTTTTCTTTTTAAATCCTTTTTAGGGGGTCTCGAGCCGACGGAGGGACTCTATCCATCTTTAATTTTTGCCCTTCGGGTATTCTTTAGTTATAAGAGAAAAAAATTCAACATTTGGCACACTTTGCGCGCTCCCTCCGACTACTCCAGATTCTTCAAATTCTCAAAAAACTAATTTTTGCAATATTTTTAAACAATTTTAATTTTTTTCTTAAATTTTTCATTTTTTTTTTTTTATATTCAGTGTAAAAATGTCTCCTGATAATAAAATGATATTTATTTCGTGTAGCTTGTTATAGTTTTTTAGTTGACACTGCCTGCCCCTCGGGATGCTGACCTATATTAATATATATTATATATATATATAATATTACCTATATATATATATATATATATATATATATAATATATAATATATATATATATAATATACTATATATATATATATATATATATATATATATATATATATAATATATAGTATTATATATAAAGAGAGCATTTAAACGTGGTTATCATATTTGAACACTTGAACAACCCGGAAGAATTTGCTTTGAGTTTTTGTTTCTCAATTATAAACTTTATATTAGTTAATTGCTTATAATATATAATATTATACTATATATATACATATATATATTAATATATTATATATATATATATATATATTATATATACCTATATATATATATTATAGTATATAATATTATCATATATATATATATAAATATTATATATATAATTTTATAAATATATATATATATATATATATTTATATATATAAATATAGATAATATATATATATATATATATATATATATAATATTTAAATATATTTTTAAAGTAAACTATATATTATATATCTATTATTATAATATTTATATATAGAATTTTATATATATAAGTAGTACAACCGACTTCGCGACCTTAAGGAATAGTCAGTGTTGCTCGCTTATCAGCGTTAGCTGATAAGAACACGTGTTCGAGATAACGTTAAGTGGTTTTAGTGATAACACGTTTATTAATTATTTTTTATAGTTATTTTTATTTATTATTATTATTATTATTATTATTATTATTATTATTATTATTATTATTATTATTATTATTATTATTATTATTATTATTATTATTATTATTATTATTATTATTATTATTATTATTATATTATTACATATACTATGCATATTTCCTCATTAATACTATAATGAGTAGTATTATTATTATTATTTTATTATTTTATTATTATTATTATTGATTATTATTTTATTATTATGATTATTATAATATTATTATGTATTTATTTTCATTTTATGTTTATTTCTTTATTTTTTATTATTCCTAACGCATCAGCAGCAGCGATCGTTGGAGTTGCAGTCACCACAGCTGTGCGCTGTTCTTATTATTAATATTATTATTATATATTATTATTTTATTATATATTATTATTATATATTATTATTATTATTAATTATATTATTACGTTGACAAAAAATTGAATCCTTCGTAGAAGGATTCAATTTTTGAGCCGACTTCAGCTCAACCCTTAGGTCCTTCTGCGGTTCCACTGGCGACACCGCACCGCACCGCACAGCACCGCTCCGACTCTGGTTCAGACTCAGCCTCTGAAGTTTTTTCTTATTATTATTATTATTATTATTATTATTATTATTATTATTATTATTATTATTATTATTATTATTATTATTATTATTATTATTATTATTATTATTATTATTATTAGAAATGATTTTTAGGCTCCGGCTCCGGCTCCAGCTCAGCCTATGGCTCCGATATACATCTACAATGGTTAGAATTATCGTATCGGGTTAAAATTTGGAGGGGCTTTAGAAGGTGACGTAACCTCGTCTACGACGAGGTTACGTCCCCGTGGGTCCCCCGAAGGGGGACCCCACCCTTAAAAATTTAAATTCGTAATTGGCCGAAATTTGGTGAGAGGATTCAGAGTTAAATTCTAGAAAGAGTTGGTTTCGGAATTCGAGGAGTTGGCACCGGCACCGGTGCTGGAGCCACTGCGGTGCCGAGTTAATAAACAGACGTATAACAACAATGTTGGTGTCCTTATATGAGTCATCGAACCCGTTGATCTCGAATATGAGGGTTATAAGTCCGTATAGGGTGTCTAGGACCCCCATTGAGGGGGGGTCCTGACTGAAAAAAGAGCACAGAGTGCAAAACAGATGTCGAAAAAAAATGAAGAAGATGAAGAAGAATAAGGAGGGAAAGAATGAAGAAGGAGTCTGACTCAGAGGAGTAGGAGTTGACAGCTGCACCGGTGCTGGCTCCGGTGCGGTGCCGAGTTATTAAATATTTGTGTAATGATACAATATTGGTGTCTTTATATATGTTATTGGGCCTGTAGATTTTGAAAATAATGGTTTCAGAACCATCAAGAAAAAAAATAATAAAAAAATAAATAAATAAATAAATAAATAAATAAATAAATAAAATTTCTTATTCTTTTTGTTTATAACTTACAAATTTACGTTTTTACATACCCTAAAGCCGTAAATCAGTAAATCATACCACCATCCAGAAACCCTCCTGTCCAATCGTGATCTATTGATCTATTGATTTAAGTCAATTTTTACTAAAATTGTCATGTTTACATAACCCTAAAGCAGTAAATCGAAATCAAGGGATGACCTCCCCTCCCCTACCCTTCTATGATCTATTGATCTATTGATCTATTGATTCAAGTCAAATTTTTACTAAAATTTTAACGTTTTACATACCCTAAATCAGTAAATCAGTAAATCAAACCACCATCCCTCCACCCTTCTGTTCATCGTATTGATTTATTGATCTGTTGATTCAAGTCACATTTCGAGTTCATTTTGGGTAAACAAATATAAAAAACAAATTCTTTATACACTGATCAGTGAATATATGATACCATTAACAAGTTTTTACATTAATAAAGCTAACTACATCATCTGAAACTAAGAATATAACCCACAACGACATACATGACACACCTTAAAACAAGAATTAAAGCGTTAACATTAACAAAGTTCCATACTAACAACAGTAAAGTTAACTAACAATTCATTCAAAAACGTAACTTTATTCACACCTTTGTCAAACGTATCTCTAACAATATCAATGTTATTTCTACATTAACTAGGGTAATATTTAACAAAAATTTCCATAACCTTGTGTAATTATCATACAAGTCACTGAAAGTATTGCTAACGTAACAAAGTTTTCACATTAATAATGCCAACATAACAATGCCAGAACTAAGAATATAACATTACAACGACAACCGTAAACATCTTTAAGCAAGAATAAATACTGCTATACAATTACAGACAAAAGGTCCAAACTTGATCAACAGTAAAAGTAACTAACAAGACATACAAAAATATAATCCATTCGTACTTTATCAAAAATATCTCCAACACAAGTTAATTACATTTAACATAGTAATATTTACCAAAAATTATCATAACCTTACTAACCGATCACTAATACCTAACCGGTAAAGACAAAACAAAGTAAAGTTTTACCCTCTTGTAAAGCTAAACTATGAACATAACATACCTAACACACAACAACCAGACGAATAACAGCTTTCATTAACAACTTGGTCAATAAAGCGAACCACGGGGGAGTAAAACAAGTTTTCATTTTTTATAACATATAATTTTCATTGAAAAGAGCGTTATATAAATACATAAAAACATATAAATACATAAAAACATAAGTTTATTTTAAATATATTAATTCATCTATCAGAGGGACATAGATTAAGTTTTTGTAAGCTCTATTATACTCTCTAAAAGATTCAACAGCCCTTTTGAAAGAATGTAAGTATAAATGCCTTCAGCAACACTAAACCATTTTTCGGCGTATGACGATTCAGCAGCACTCATTTTCTCATACAAGAGTGAAGTAAACTTATCCAAGCTGATAGTTATTAACGCACTCCTGTATACTGTATTATACGGGAAAACATATGTTATCGGTGTAAATATCATAGATTACACTATGTGCTATATGTATTAAGTCCTCCAGTATGTCAAACATTCGTTAAGTGCGATGGTAATTCGTTGTTTTATTTTAAGCAATGCGATATATTTCAGATGTTCGAATGTGAAACCTATACACTACGCACGATGAAGGATCACACAATCGATGGGTTTCCAGATTAGTTGCGTACATCAAGGGTTTAATACGTCACATGACGAGAACACAACGTCTATCTTTTATAACCTCTCACACTGTCACCCTCTGATAGATATTTCCGTAACCGGTCGATGCAATCGGATAACCACACACTTATTCTCTACCATTGCAGCTGCGATGTCGATAATCTTGATGAATCCAGCAGCACAAACGATTAAAGGTTTATTATTTGAACCTTCTGGCAGGAATACAAGCAAGTGTTATCGTATCCATCCGGGTGACGATTAAATATAAATGACACATCGTGGAATAACGAAGCTCCTCGTGAAGATTCAACAACAGATGTAGAGATGCGAGGAGATGTCATCGTGTACCAGTACAGCGAAAAAAATGTCCTACTGACGGAAATCGTATGCGTAAAAAACCCTTTTCAAAAGGTAATGAGATTCTATCTTTCAATCAATCAGAAGAAAGTAAACAGAATACGACGCACAACGAGCCCATATCAAGTTCAAAAGGGTATTTATTCTCGTTAGACAACAACAAACAACCAACAACAACAACAACACAACAACAACAACAACAACAACAACAACAACAACAACAAAACAACAACAACAAAACAACAATAACATAGTACCAAAAATAAGTTCTTTATATACTAACCAAGAATATATGCTAACGTACATTTTTTCAATTAAATAAAGCAACATAGCATTACCAGAACTAAGAATATAATGACAATGACAAAAAAACCTAACACACCTTACGCAAGAATAAACAACTAACATTAGCAAAGTTCCATACTTAACAACAGTAAAGTACCTAGCACAGCGTTACAAAAGTAACCTTATTCGGGCTTGAGCTCTCCAAACCCGAAGGGCTGAGCCATTACCGCATCCTTCAGGAGGGGTAATGCCCGCTGTACACCCTTCGGGTGATCCCCCTCCAAGATCACACCTTTCAAGGGCACATCCCCCTGGTTTTCTCTCGGAAGGCAATGCGTTGCTTTAGATACTCTGAGTTAATGAAAACTGTTTGATCGTAATTAGGTTACGTTATGTTAAATATTATATGACAATGGAAAATTAACACACTGATTTGTTAGAGAAATGATGCGTTTTTGTAAGATATTACTGTGTTAACTGACGTGATTGTTAGAAAGTGAGCCTTTAGGGTTAATTATTGTTGGGTAACTGTTTAGGTTTGCGGCTAGAAATTTTGCTAAAGTCTATGTTTATTCATAGGTTCAAATTGATGTTTATATACCTCGAAACGAGTACACTTTGCATGAAGATATGTCAAATTCATAGTTCAAGATGTGGTATCTTTGATAGAGTTGGTCACTTTGTTTAAGGGGATTTTCGTTAGATATACGGCGTTCCTGTTGCTGAAAGAGAGAAAAGTGGGAACATTATCGAGTATTGTATCGACCTGTTAGCTACTTTACCTTGTAAGTAGGAATGTTAGGAATGTTAGCTGATTATCATTACGCGAGGATTATTGTTAGGTTTGCATTTGTACCTTATATTCCTTAGTTGCCGTTATGATATGTTAGCTTTATATATGTGAAAACTTTGTTACGTGTTAAGCAGTGATATTCGATAGGCAGTATATAAAGAACTTATTTTTTATGTTATGTTATCCAAAATGAGTACTCGAAATATGACATGAATCAATAGTTCAATAATCACAGGCAGGTTGGGTATGTGGATTAGGGGACTGGCAGATGGGTGGTATTGATTACTGATTTTACAGATTTACTGCTTTAAAATCAGTAAACTATTACGCTTTACGTGATATTTTATTCAAAGAACTTATATTTTTATGTTATGTTCAGGATTAAAATTTTGTTATTTTTTTGTATGTTTGGTTAAAACTTTTTTATGTTTGGCAATTTTATTCGCTGGGGATTATGATATTTAGACGAGGTTATGATGAATTTTGTGTTAAATATTACGAATTATTAATGTGAAAGGTTTGTTACGTTAGCATTATTTCTTTGTCAGTATGATGATTAGACGGTTTATGCTTAAATTTTGTTAAATATTACGATGTAATGTAAAATTAAAAGATTGATATGTTAGAGATATGCTTGAAAAAAGTGTGAAATAGGTTACTTTTGTACGAAGTGTAGGTACTTTACTGCTTTAAGTGCCGGAAGTTTGTTAATATTAGTAGTTTATTCGTACGTCATGTGTGTTAGGTTTGTCGTTGTACATTATATTTCTTAGTTCAGGTTATGTTATGGTAGCTTTATTAATGTAAAAAACGTTTTTACGTTAGCATATATTCGAATGGTAGTATATAAGAACTTTTTTTTGTGTTATTTTGGATAAAACTTTGTAATGTTTCAGTATTCGTTGGTCTGTATGATAATTAGACAAGATTATGATAAATTCTTGGGTTAAATATAATCGTGCAATGCAAAAGTAACGTAATTATGTTAGAGATATGCTTGGAAAAAAGATGAATAGGTTACGTTTTTGTTTGCAATGTTAGTTTCTTACAGGTTGTAAGTGTGGAACTTGTAATGTTAACAGTTTTTTATTCGTGCTTGAAGTGTGTTAGATTTGTCGTATACATTATTTTCTTAGTTCAAATGTGCTATGTTGCTTTATAATGTGAAAACTTTGTTACCTCAGCATATATTCGATGGTTTAGTATATAAAGAACTCATTTGTGCTATGGTTTATCCGATATGATACTCTAAATGCGACGTAAATCAAGTGTGTTAATGTAAATTAACGTTAATATGTTAAGATATGCTTGAAAAAGTGTGAATAGGTTACGTTTTTTACGCTGTGCTTAGGTACTTTACTGTTGTTAAGTTATAAAACTTTGTTAATGGTTCATGATTGTATTATTCTTGCGATAGGTTGTGTTAAGGTTTTGTATTGTACAATTATATTCTTAGTTGCTGGTCAATGCTATGTGTAGCTTTTTTAATTGAAAACAATGTTACGTTAGCATAATATTTGGTTAGTATATAAGAACTTATTTTTGTACTATTTATGCTTGTTGTTGTTGTTGTTGTTGTTGTGTTGTTTTTGTTGTTGTTGTTGTTGTATACGAGAATATATACCCTTTATTGAACTGAATGTTCGTTCGTGCGTCCGTATTTCTTGTTTACTTTGCTTCTGATTGGTTTGAAAGCAAAGAATCTCATTACCTTGAAGACTGCTTACGCACTCGACTTCGTCGGTATGGACATGTTTTCGCTGTACTGGTACGATGACATCTCCTCGCATCTCTACATCTGTTGTTATATTTTCACGAGGAGCTTCGTTATTCCCAAACGATGTGTCAATTATATTTAATCGTCAACCGGGATGGTTACCGATACATTGCTTGTATTCCTTGCCAGAGTTCAAATAATAGACCGTTATTCGTTTGTGCGCTGGATTTATCAAGATTATCGGACATCGCAAGCTGCATGCGATAGGAGGATAAGTGTGTTTATCGATGGATTGACGAGTAGTTGAAATATCTATCAGAGTGACAGTGTGAGAGGTTAAATAGGAATAGACGTTGTTTCGTCGTCATGCTGACGTATTAAACCCTTGGTTGTACCAAACTTTACTGGAAACCCATCGATGTGTACCTTTCATGCGTTTTACGTGTATTATTTTCACTGTTCGAACATCTGAAAATATTACAGCATTGCTGTAAAAAAAAAAAACGAATTAACATCCACCTTAACGATGTTGGACATACTGGGACTTAATACATATACACATGGTGTAATCTACTATATTTACACTGAACATGTTGTT
>JABUQX010025046.1:0-20000 GCA_015478945.1 Trachelipus rathkii | reverse complement strand
TTTCGACCAAATTGTATGAATCCTCTGGCATATTTCTTTCATCTTTCATTAATCGATGTAACCTCTGAAGAGACTATAAACCTATAAACTGTTATGATCATAAGTTACACGCATCAGTCAACTATAAATACAATTAATTAATATACGAATACACTATAAAATGTAAGATATTCGTATATTTCATTTTTATAAAAACGTCTCGAAGGGAAATCAAAGCTTTATTAAGGGAGCGAGGTCTGATAAAAGGTGTTTATAATATATTGTAATTTTATACAAAGTAAAATAGCTTTTCTATATATTACTTAATAACCAAAACAAAATTTCTTTATTTATATTTAGCACTTACCATAGCGAAACACTACCTATTATATAATATATATATATATAATATATTATAGTATATATATATATTATAATATATATATATATATATATATAATTATATTAATATATATAATTATATTTTATATATATATATATATATATTATATATATTATATAATATATATATATATATATATATATATATTTATAGGCCAGCCTCCCGAAATTATCCTGTATGTAACAGAAAAACTTATAACCGCTTACAGGAAAATGAACAACATTTTTGATTTCAGCAAGCAATTTCATCGATGAAACTTTTTTTTTTTCTAATATTTTAATAACACCTTAAATATTAATATATAATCTTAGGTATGGCAGCGTACCGCTCTTCATCAACCTATCCATTTCGCAGTAGTACGAGGAGCAAGAGTTACAAATATTGTTTTTTTTTTATATATACTCTGAAAAAATGTTATTTTCTTTTCTTTATTCCCTTTTTAGGGGATTCCAGCCGACGAGGGAACAGAGGGGGACTTTCGTCCACCCCCGTTCAGTCCCGGTAGTCCGAGAAACCCGACTCTGTCCATCGTTGTGGTTACCCTGGGAATCTTTTTTTGTTAAAAAAATGTGACATTGCAACACCTTTTGACTCTCCTCGAAGCGCTAGAAAGAGCTCTTCGTTCTTCTCAAAAAATATGATCATTATCATACAGATTTTCAACCATTTTTAACAATTTTTAAATTTTTTAAAAGAGTTATTTTTTTTTATTTTCATTGAATTACAAAATGCCCCTCCACCGATTAAATAAAATTTCATTTATTTATTCATGTAGCTGTTATAGTTTTTTTGTTATATGCATGTTGCTTTCGGGAGGCTGACACAATATATATATATAAAAATATTATATATAATAAATATACATTATTATATATAATATATATATATATATATATATATATATATATATATATATAATAATATAAAATATATATATATAGTATATAAGCGACAGGCAAGCAACCCGGCCCTCTAATGTTTTGCTTAAATAACTCCTGGACAAGCATCGGAAACTTTTGTGGACTAGAACACTATCTTTCAGGAGATTCTGGGAGAGCTTTTAGAGGTCAAGTGGAAAGATGACTAAGTTTCATTGAAAGTGTGTAAACACGCTACCTAGAGGTGATATAACTCAAGGACTAGCATCGGAAACCATTGGGCCGAGAAACGTTTTTTTTAGAATTGCTCCAGGATCAGAGTTTCGAGGATAAAGGACAAACGAAAATGATGGCACAACTGACAGGCGAAAGTCCTCTGGGGATTTACGAATGTAAAGTATATATATATATATATAATAATATATATATATTATAGTATTATATATATTATATGTACCGTATTCGGGCTACATAGCTATAAAATTTATAAAGGATATATGTAAAGGCATTCTTGTATAAGTCCTGTTGTAAAAGCCGAAATAATTATTTCATTCTTTTTTTTTTGTTAATTAACAGTGACCAAGGGGACTGTCCCAAAACACCTGTGCCTCTGCCGGAAGGGCAAGTTAGATAAAGAAGCCGGAGAGCCAACCATAACCTCTCTCGGCTCCAAGAATTGATTACTGTTAATGTGTGAGTCAGATTTAGAATTATGTGAAAAATAAGCATTTACAATTCTTAACAATAGCGAATCACTTAATTTCTGTTATGTTCAAAATAGTCAGATTAGAAGTAACTTTAATAAAGATTAATAATTAAAGAAGGCGTTCGCTGTTCCCAAAACCATCTTATTATTTTCTATATCAAGGTGATTTCTTGAAATAGGGCCAATTAAGTATTATAAAGATCAGTCTTTGTACACACACACACACACACATATATATATATATATATATTATATATATAATATAATATATATATATATCAATATATATATATATATACTATAAATATATATAATATATAGGATATATAAATATATATAAATATATAATATATATATGTAATATATATATATATATAATATATATATTATATATATATTATATATATAATATATAATATCCATATATATATATAAATATATATATATATACTACTATATATATATATACTATATATATATATATACAAAGATTTAGCTCTATAATGTTAATTGGCCCTATTTAAGAGATCACCTTGATATAGCAAATAATAAGACAATTTTGGAATAGTGAAACTCTTCTTTATTTATTTCTTTATTAATTGTTTCTGATGACTTTTTTACATGAACCACAGAATTAAGTCATAACCCATATGTTTCCAAAAATAAAGTTTACTTTTAAATATTCAAGTTATTATTTTAAATCTGACTTCAATTACTTTACAAATTTTGGGCCCAAGAGAGTAACCACAGGCTGCCGCTGAGGCCTCTCAACTCTTGATGCCCTCTACAACATGTAAACCAATTGACTTTCTGTGTACAAGACTTCTTACATCTGTGCACCAGGAAATCCGTTATAAGAACGGTCTTGGTGCACTTAATAATCCTTTATAATGGACCGGTTACGGTACTAATGGTTATCTCACAAGTGCCTGTAACACCCCTCTGACAATTTTCGTATAAAGAAGTTTAGGATAGAGGAGACAGTGGCTACTAAAGTAGAGAGTAAAACAATAATTTTCACCTAAAATAATAGCGTTCCTACTGGAGGCAGCCGTTTTATAAATCATTTTCTATGGAACCACCTTTTCCATTAGCTTTAAACTATCGATTGAAAAAGGTACTTAGTCACTTATTTTTTTATGTGTTATTTTCTCTTTCTAAATCTACTAAGTTATAATATATGTGAACGTTTCTTAAATTTTCTAAATGAGGATTCCCATTTTTTTCGATAAGTACGTTCTGTTTATTAACTTTTATAACTTTGAAAGGGCCGACATAGCAAGGCGCTAATTTGTCAACATTAAATTGCGCCTGCCGTACTAACACAAGCTTTGCCTCCTCTAAGTCCTTTGGCACGATGACGTGTCGATTTTTATAATTGATGTGTGGAGCCAGAGGCTGCGCTAAAAGGGCGACTAGCTTTTTAACATATGCATTATATTCTATAGGTGCTTTCTCCAAAGAAGGATCAACTAATCCACTCGGTATTCTGGCCGAACATCAATTGCGCGGGAGTGATGCCGTCCTTTGTTATCGGCGCGAGTCTCAGAGTGAACAACACCATAGGTAAGAGGCTCGGCCAGTCGGAGGGGCTTAAATCATGTTCTTACAATATACATCTCAGACAAGCAAGCAAATTCCTATGATGAACCTCTATGAGGCCATTGGCCCTAGAATTGGCACTACAATTAGTATGGTGAACCATTCCAACTGCCATGCAGACTTCCTCGAACAGGCGACTAGTGAAATTCGCACCTAAATCCGAAACAATCACCTGAGGAATTCCATAGAACGGAAATAGCTCGTGAATGAATGCATTCAATATTTCTCATCAATTTATTTCTTTGAGAGTCACAGCGAACAAGTACTTTCTCTAGCGGTCAATTAACATATGTAGGTATTTGTATCCTCACGCATTAGGTAACTTAAGAATATCCACATGGACTGCTTCAAACTTCTTGGTTACTTCTTTAAAGACGCCATAATTAGGCGATAGATTACCGTCAGTTTTATTATCTGACATGCTCAATCGTGCGGACAAACTGTTTTATTTTTTTATGCATGTGCTGAAACACAAACTCATTCTTTATGCCAAGAAGAGTTCTATTCACCCCTAAATTTCCTTTTTATGGTATTCGCTGATTACCTTAGGCACACTATTTTCAGGCACAATAACTCTGGAATAGTTTAAAGAGACATCAACAATTAATTCTATCTCTTTTTTTGCTATAAAAGAATTTCTGTTTTATTAACTTCAAAGTTTTTTTTCTCTTTCTTAACCATCAAATAGCTAAGGTACTTATCAGACTGTTGGTTTTGTCTAATTTCTTCGAAGTCTAAATCTTTTTTAAAATGCGAGGCTAATATTTTTGCATTTTTATCAAACGTTGTTATTAAATTTATTTTGGCAGTTTCCAATATGGCTGCCTCAGCATGCTCGCTTTTTTCATTTCATACAGAGAGATCCTTTGGAACACGCTCATTCAGTACCAAATTAATAGCGCCTACGTCAGCGGCTGCCGTAGTCCCTGCTGACCGCTCATTGGCTGCAGTAACTAGGTGGGCGGAGTTACATCCTACACTATTTGGAACTGCATTTTGTACTACGACATCCTCCTCTTGTGCAATATTATTGGCAAGTAAATATTTTAATAACGCATTTTGATTCTCGGTAATTAACTCCATCTTGATATTGAAAGTGCTCAAGATAGCTAGCTCCGTCAATTCCCTTGCATTATAATTTTGTACATTATTAGCGTGATTTATTTTATATACAAATGCGCGTGAGCACGCATATTCGTACACTCTTTCCCGCCAAAATTGCCCCATATTTCTTAAATAATTTTCTTAATCCTAATAAAATTTTATTTACCGGCAAATATCGTTTTTCCGTTCCATTAAAAGACCCACTATAAAAAGCAAAAGGAGTTCCATTCTCATTAGTAGTAGGAGAGGGATTTTGGACACCGTAGCTCCGCCCCCTTTTTGACCTTGACTGACCGCTGGTCATTTTGACCAACGGTATTTTTACCTGACCTTGAACTTTTTTGGGCCCAATTTTTTACTCAGCTACCTTCATGGGTTTTTTTTTTTTTTTTTTTTTTTTTTTTTTAGATTTTATTTATTTTTTTTTTTTTTTTTTTATTTATTTTTATTTTATTTTATTTATTTTTTTTTTTTTTTTTATTTTTTAGATTTTATTTATTTTTTTTTTTATTTATTATTTTTTTTTTTTTTTTTTAAAAGGCAACAACCTTGTTGACTTGCGTTCCGCCATTTTGTTTATATTGCGTTTTGTTAATCTTCGTCATAATTTTCAATCGTCGCGTTCGTCGGGATGAATCGCAAATTCATCGTCGCGTTCGTCGCGTTTAATCGTCGCAGTCATCGTCGTTGTCGCGTTTAATCGTCGCGTTTTTTAACAAGTTCCGCGGAGTCCGTCGCATTCGTAGCAAAGAACCACGCACAAAGAACCGCTAAGTAGAAAGGCCAATAGCTAAGGTGTACTTTCATACGTTGTAATTATTATTATTTTAACTTGAAACAACGAGAGTTCAAGGCAAGTAATATATTTTACGAAAACACTTCGTTTTTTATTAAAACTTATACCAAATATTTTATTGATTCTCCGAGAACCATACTATATTTTCAAATTCATCTTTCACTATATATATATATATATATATATATATATATATATATATATTATATATATATATATATATAGATATATACTATATATATATATATAATATATAAATATATATAATAATATAATATTATATAATATATATATTACCTTATCAAATCGCTTTTATGCAAAAGGAATTATTTGGGTTTTTTAAAATATTGTAAAGGAATATTGTTTCATCAAACTGGCCAGGTCTGCAATGTAACTATATTCTTTACAGCTCCTGTACAAGAGCTTCCTCTTCACCCATAAGGTGCAAAAGGCATTCTAAATAAATAAGGGAATTCGAGTTTTTCAAAATCTCCATGCCCTTATTAATCTTCCCAAATAACTATTCATAGATAAGATAGCCTGAAGTTATAATACATAGCTTTTCAAATTTATAATAAAAATAATTTAACATATTTTTAATTAAATAAAATAAAAATATTTATTTAATATTTATACAGAATATAATAAATATTTTCCTCCGAGGGGCTAACTAATATAATTTATTTATTAACTAGTCCAATTTATTTATTTCATTACTGTATATACCATAAGATTATATATATATAATATTATATAATACTATAATATAATATATAATATATATAATATAATACTTATAAATATACTATAATACTATATAATATATATAAAATGCTATCTGGCATCCTCTCTGAAATCCTGAACACGCCTTCCTCTCTCGAAGAGTTTTTATATTTTTCGTTTTAAATGTTTCGCCCAGGATATTGCACATATAGGAGTTAATTCATAATATACAATTTAAACTTGTAAATAAATACATTTATAACATTTACAATATTTTATAATGTATTTGATATGGATATACTTTCTCTAATTCATCTAAACCGATTTCGAAGACAAACGTGGAATCATTATTTTTATCTCGTTTGTGTAGCATTATTAGCACTGGGTGTGCTGCGAATGAAGATAAACAAAATCTAAAATACAAAAAAACTGATTTTCAACGTGACTTACAGCAACATAGACAGACAATAGCATTAGAGAATTTTTAGTAAAAAATACCTGACCTTGCCTGTGCTAAAGCCTCAAGATCAACTTTGAAAAATTATTACCAACTATAGCAAGAGAGAAGTTTGTCATAGGTAAGCTTTTATATATAGATAATATAGATATTATAATATTATAATATATATATATATAGTATATAGTATATATATATAATTAATATTATATATATATATATATATATATATATAAATATTATAAGGGTGTTCTATTAGTGTTCTATGAGTATTAGATGAGTGCCAGGTGAGTATGAGTGTTAAGTGAGTGCAACATAGTGCCAAGTGAGTGCCACAAAGTGCCACTGATTGCCACTTTTTTCAAGCCTTTCTAGCCTCCCTGGAGCCTAGAATAGCCCTAATATGGGGGTCTACCCCTAGGTATAAGGTATGAGGATTCGAGTGGTGTATATTACAAGGTGCTAGGATGCTTCCTAGTATGAGTTAGCATTTTTCTAATACACTAAGCAAATACACACACACACACACACACACCCAGTCACACACACACACAGCTATAGGCACTTACACTCGCCCATAGGCACTTACGCTAACCTATAGCACTTGCACTTACACACACACACGCACACACATCCATACACACACACACATAAAACACCACTATGACTTATACAAACCATACACTATGGACACTTATACATCCATAGACACTTACACTATGGCACTTATACACCCAGCCATAGACACTTACACTTAACCATCACCCACAGTCACTTACACTTACACTCACACCCACACATAGATACACTTACACTTTAACTTTGATGTCTCCTATAATGATGGTTCATCTTTGGATGACTCAGATTATTGATGGTCAGCTTCGAAGGCTCTCAACCTCCGTTACTGCTTTAAACTCATATATTATTAACATTGTTTTTCTTGATATTTTTACTTTAAACTTTTTACTTTATAAATTTCAAAAGCTTTGTACTAAGCTCAAATCAGACAGATTGTCTGATATATAATCATTTTTATTTACTACAATTGTACGAAATTTTATTAAAAACATATTATTTTACATCCTTAAAGCAGTAAATCAGTAAATCAAATAGATGTGTTACCTAACACCTAAGATATTATGCTTTTGTTTACTGCTTTACTGCTTTAACTTTCTGCGTTACTGCTTTAACTTTCTGTTTACTGCTTTAACTTTCTGCTTACTGTTTTAACTTTCTGCTTTATGCTTTAACTTTTTCGTTTTACCTATTTTAACTTTTGCTGATACTCGATTTATATCATATTAAATACAGTATTTTAACTCATATTTGAAGTGACAATACTACCTTAAAGCAGTAAATCAGTAAATCAATAGAGGTGTTACAGTACCCCAGAAGGCATAGTATGCTTTATGTTTTACTGCTTTACTGTTTTAACTCATGTTTTACTGCTTTAACTCAATATTGTTTATGCTTTAACTCATATATTTATTAACATTACGTACCTTTAAAGCCAGTAAATCAGTAAATCAATAGAGGTGCATACCTAGCATCAAAGGGATTAGTACGCTTATTGTTTTTACTGCTTTACTGGTTTTAACCATGTTTTCTGCTTTACTCATAATGTTTTACTGCATTTACTCATATATTTATTAACATTACGTACCTTAAAGCAGTAAATCAAAATCAATAGAGGTGATACCTAGCATCAAAGGGAAAAGTATGCTTCTGTTTTACTGCTTTACTGCTTTTAACTCATGTTATTACGCTTTAACTCATGTTTCTTACTGCTTTACACTCATATTTGCATACTTCTCTATGTAATAAGGTTTATAATAAATTAATATATATATATATATATATATATAATATATATATATATATATATATATTCATTATATATATATATATATATATAATATATATATATATATACATTTCTGTTTTCAGTGTTTTACGATAGTTGACAAGAATTGTAGAAGAAAACGAAAATATGGCTGCAAATAATCAAAAACGTGGGCTAAAACGCACTTTCAGTGGAGATGTCGATCCTGTATCAGAAACCGTGCTCGTAGAAGTAGTCGAAGAGGTTGAATTATTGGAAGCTGTGGGTGCCTATGAAAATGCAGTCGATGCTGATGATGACCGAAGACAGAATGCTGTCAAACCATGCAAAAGGGTAAGTGATGTTAAATTATTATTATTATTATTATAATATATATATATATATATATATATATATATATATATATATATATATATATATATATATATATATTATTTTTATATATGATTTATTTATATATATTTATATATATATTTTTATTATATATATATATATATATATATATATATATTTATATTTATTTTATAGCGTAAGGTGTTTGAACCGACCGAGAACGAAATACCCATTCTTGTACCAGTGAACACTGATGGCAATGCTCTTGATATATCTACGGATAGTGATGAGGAATGTGTGCGAACTCTACTTGAAGCGGAGAGAATGATGGACTTATTTCTTAATTCCCAACCCGTTGATAATAGGATTCGGCCTAGAGTAAGTTTCTTAAGCGTTATTATATTCATAGACGCTTATTTACAATAAGATATTCTTATTAACTAATATATATATATATATATATATAATATATATATATATATATATATATATATATTAATTATTATATATTATATATATATATATATTATAAAATATACTTATAATGCTATTTCATTACAGTGTGATAATATTGGTACTGCCAGTACCCCTTGTGTCAACAAAGTCGGAGGTGGCCGGGATGCAATTAGGCCTGTTAAGAGAAGACTGTTGGCGGAGCTTGAACGTCGCAAACGTCGCCAATCAGACTTAAACACCGAGGCACCCAATGAATCTCCAAATACACCAGAAGAGCCCACTCCCGCTTATCTTGAAAGAATATCCCCACTTCGGAACTTCGTAAGTTGATCTAATTATTTCTATATATTACCTGACAAAAAATACACAAATTACTGAAAAATAGATGCCGATACGTTACTATTATTGAGCTAGTATCCGATACAATCAGATATCTATAATGTAATTCATATATCATATACTTTAATCACTACTGATACAAACAAAAAATATCTCGAGCACACATCGCCATATGCACAGCAAACAATTAGACATAAAACAACTAGACATGCACCCAAGAATCTCCAACCCTCATTACCATCGAAGCAGCCCCCACCAACCCTTATCTCGAAAACGAATAATCCCAACTTCGGAATCAACGGTAAGTTACAATCTGAATTTTATCTATATATTACTTGAAAAATATTTACTGGAAAAATATTGTTACATAATAGTATATTACACAGTTGTTTATGAATTTTCATTCTTTTTCCCAGAAAAAGCAAAAACAGAAAGGGAATCCAGGACGGATTGTAGATGACGGGGCTGTTGCGGGTCCTTCACGCGTAGAGGTGTTTCATGACGATGAGGAGGAGGAGGTTGATGAACCACCTGCACCTTTCTCGACAGAGTTGTTAAAGGTAACACGTGAAGGATCTACGCGTAACTCAGGGATCATCGATCACCACCGCTTCAGAGTGCGTATCGACACCAGACGGATCTTTAACGGAAATCGAGACATCAACGATGTGTTAGTAGCTGTCATACACAACGTGATAGAACAGGTACGAGGAACAGTGGTATATCGGGAATATACCATCCGTGCAGGATTCCTTTTTACGGATAGGAATGGGGGACAATTCCATATACGAATTCCTCATGAAGAGATATCTCGTCCGAATCTGGCTCAGTATTTATCGGATCGTTTTCTAGAACTCTTTCAGTCTGGAGATCAAGCCATGCTGGATGATTTCATTGTAGATGTTCAGATATGTCATAACCCAGAGGGCAATGGTCCAATTGACCCTTCGTCTGTGAACTTTATACACCCTCACGTCAATAAAGTACACTTAGGCATAAATAACGAGAATAGGGAAATAACAACCAGTGTAGGATGTGGTTTCAGGGCTATAGCTGCATGCTATAAACTTCACACTCATGTACCTAAAAAGCCAGGCCAAGCTGCGCCTAAAATAAAGACCTTTAAACCTAATGATCTACATGAAATAGGTATAGAGATCGCAAAACAATGCGGGTTGACTTATGAAGTTCCCCTAAAGGCTGAGGATTTTACAGTAATAGAGGAAACATTAGGTTGCCGTATATTTGTTTTTACTAAAGATAAGCACGGCAAACTCGAGATAATGTTTAAGCCGCACGAACAGAATAGAGACTTACCTCTTTTTGTAATAGGATATGATTCCGAGGAAACCCATTATTATTATCCTTTTCCTGGAGATTCAATCAAGATAGCTCTAGGAAGTGTAGTTCCTAAGAATATAGCGGGACCAGTTTTTTGTCATCAGTGCTATAGCTTCACTGACCATTTAATTAATCATTTACAAAACGAATGTACTGAATACAGGTGCGGACAATGCTTAACTTATAAATGTAAAGCTTTGCCGGGGAACACATCTGCACTTTTACATTGTGATAAATGCAATCGGGATTTCTATAATGAGGCTTGTCTTAAATTGCATAAAGACCTCACCTGCAAATACCTTAAAGTATGTGAATTATGCGATAATGAGATAGTAGCTGATAAACAGGGCAAACACCAGCACGACTGCATGCATATTAAATGTGGCATATGCGATGAGAAGTATGGCATAGAAGGCGATAATCACCAGTGTTTCATGAAAAAAATCAAGGTTCCAACAGATAAAGCTTTCGCCAAGCGTAAGCCCACTTTCACGTTCTATTACGACATCGAAACCTATAATCATAATATCCGTGAAGAGGAAGGAGGCCGTATAAAAACAGATATGTTGCCTTATATTCTAGTGAGTATGCTTGTATGCAATGACTGCGGTGAGAAAGAACTAGACAATTCATCACCATGTGAGACTTGCGGTACGGCTCGGACTGAAATATTCAAACTGAATCTAGAGGCAACAGAAGAGTATGAGAAGTGCCCCGTTGATCTATTTCTCAACTATATATTCAGATTTGCTGAAAAACACAAGAAATCTAATATATTAGTTGCAGCTCATAATGGAGGTAAGTTTGACAATCAGTTTGTTTACAGCAAACTGCTTGCCCGACCTACCGTCCATTCCATATCCTCCAACCCTGTGAAACGCGGAACCAAAATTATAACTATGACAGCTAACCACAACATCCAGTTTAAGGACACGTTAATGTTTATGCCCTGTGCCCTGAAAAAACTACCTAAGTGCATGGGAATTACAGGTGAGCTTTCTAAAGGATTCTTTCCTTACCGTTTTCTTACCCTGGAGAATATAAATTACAAGGGAAAAATCCCGGATAAGGAAACCTTTGAGACACATCACATGTCCGACAGTGAAAAGGCTGATTTTGAACGTTGGTATCAAACATTTAACAATAAGGACTACGATATCATGAAGGAATGTACAACCTACTGTGTCCAGGATGTTAATATTCTTCGTCAGTCGTTCGAGAAATTCAGAGGTATCTTCCTTAAGGATCATAAAGTTGACTGCCTACTTGATTGCTCTACCATTGCTGCATTATCGTTCATGGTATATAAAATGCACTATATGCCTGAAAATACACTGGCCCATATAGGACGTACTGATGATTCAAACTACTCGTATGATGGTGTGAAATGGCTTACGTTCATGGAGATGTATAAGGGTCAGCGAATCGAACATGCAAGGAATGGTGGCGAGCGTAAATTTAAAATCAAAAATAGGTATCTAAAACCCGACGGGTACGTTGAAATTCCAGCTGAAGACTACGTACCCCTTGACCTTAATGAGTTCTTAGCCTCCAGTCAACTCAACGTTAATGAACAAATGATAGAATTGAATAACAGGCGCCCCCCTCCTCCAACTGGTACAGCCATGAAGAAGATTGTCTTGCTCTTCCACGGCTGTGTATGGCATGGTCATCAAGCATGCAAGGAAGGCTTAGAAAGTCTCCATGGCGTGTCAAGTCTTGATAGGTACAGTAAGACCATGAGGCAAGAAGCGGATTATAAAGCACAAGGGTATGAAGTAATTAGAATATGGGAATGCGAATGGTCGAAAATGAAAAAAGAGTGTGAGGTCACTGTTGTAAACACCAACGACGAAACACGAACTGAGAAGTTAGGTAGATATGTGCAATCAATTGGAAATGAACTTGCAAATGCGAAACTAGAGGTAGGGGAAGCCTTGTACGGTGGCCGTACAGAACCCTTCGTCTATTACTTTCCACCGACAGAAGGCGTTCAATTGAAGTACCTAGATTTCACTTCATTGTATCCTTTTGTCCAGAAAACAAAACCCTTTCCAGCAGGTACGCCTACGAAACTCGTAGGCAGGGATCTTCCTACCATAGAAAAGTTCGTACACGAAATGAATTCCACTTATTTCGGCCTATCGTATGTTTCGGTATTACCTCCTAAGAATCTGTACACTCCTGTCCTCCCTGCCCGTTATGACAATCGGTTAATATTTTCACTTTGTAGAACATGCAGCGCATGTGGTTATGAAGGAAAATGCAGGCACAACGAAAACCAACGTATGTTAAAAGGAGTATACTGTAGTCCTGAGCTGGAATTAGCTGTAAAGAAAGGCTATGAGATTAAAAAGATCCATGAAATATGGAAATTTACTCCTTCAAATGACATATTTGGCAAATACGTTGAAACATTCTTGAAATGGAAAACTGAGGCTTCAGGGTTGCCAGATGGAATAACCGATAAAGACTGTGAAGAATTCCTTCAATACCTGCAAGATTTCAAGAACATTGAGGGCGTAACGCTTGATCCAGACAATATTGAAAGTAATCCTGGAATGCGTTATATAGCTAAATTACTTCTCAATTCATTATGGGGAAAACTAGCTCAACGTATTCCAAAGAATGAAGACATCGTATGCACGAGTTACGCCCAGGTCTGGGAATTAATGAAGAGAGCTGATCTTAAGGTTAGAAATATCATTGTGTCGGGGGATAAACATATAGTTGAAGTTACACATACTGGCTTCACTAATAAAACAGCAAAGGCCACAAATGTAGCTGTTGCTTCCTTTACCACAGCTTATGCTAGGGTGGAACTATATAATCTCCTCGATTCTCTAGGTCAACGCGTGCTTTACTGTGATACCGACAGTTGTGTCTTCACAGCCCGTAAAGGTCAATATATTCCTGATACTGGAAAATTCTTAGGAAACCTGACTGACGAGATAGGGCCTGGAGATATAGCTGATAGTTTCGTGTGCACGGGTCCTAAATCATACGCCATTCGAATAAAGAAGAATGACTCAAGTTATGCTTACATCTTGAAAGCTAAAGGATTAACGTTGAACAAGGACACCGAGCACATAATTAATTTCCAAGGCATGGCAAAGATTAATTTTGATAAGATGATTCAAAAGGATGTCGAAAAAACTAAGAATCGTGATTGGATGGTCTTAAACGATATAACCACTTCTACAAATGATCAAGATACAGGACGTAAACAGCATTAGCTGCTTACGCAAATGATGAGTGAAGAAGATGGTGAATCTTCACTTCACAAAGATATCCATAATCTAGATGACTCAGACCACCCACATGTAATTACCGAAAACCATTACCGCGAAGTTAAGGTTCCTGATATGAAAATGCGGGCCGATAAACTAGGAAATGTCATTTTAATCAACGGTATTAAAAGGTTTCGCCATACATCAAATAAACGGAATCTTGTTCTAGGTAGTGCCCGCACTGTAGCACAGGGATATGATGGAACGTTAATTCCATTGTGTTAATTTTCAGATGTATTAATTTTGTTTATGTATATTTAATTTCAAGTATAATTTTGAAATATGTATATATTGCTAAAATAAAATATTTATTTGTCTTAATTTTAGAAATTTGCTTTTTATTTTTTCTGGGTTGCTCCCAGCCGAGTCGAGGTTATCTGTGTTGCCAATTATTGATTTTATTTATCTGGCTTGCCATTTATTTATTTTTGATTACATATATTTAAGGCGAAATATGACTGTAAAGGTCCATTGTCGGATGGGTTGTGTGTGTGTGTGTGTGTGTGTGGTGTGTGTGTGTGTGTGTGTGTGTGGCGTGTGTGTGTGTGTGTGTGTGTTAAATAATAGACATGCAGTAAATGGCACTAGAATAAATAGTAAAATAATAATCAATAATAAAAATATGATGCAAAGCAGTAAACATATGAGTTAAGGCAGTAAAACATGAGTTAAACATGAGTAAAGCAGTAAAGCAGTAAAAACAAAAGCATACTAATCTCCCCCCGTGGTGTTAGGTCACACCTCTATATGATTACTGATTTACTGTTTTAAGGTATGTAATGTTAATAAATATATGAGTTAAAGCAGTAAACACGAGTGAATTTAAAGCAGTAAAGCAGAAAGTTAAACAGTAAAGCAGAAAGTGTTAAAGTAAAGCAGTAAAGCAGAAAGTTATAAAACAGTAAAGCAGAAAGTTTTAGCAGTAAAAAAGGGCAGAAGTTTAACAGTAAGCAAGAAAGTTTAAAGCAGTAAAGCAGTAAAAACAAAAGCATACTAATCCTTATGGTGTTAGGTAAAACCTCTATTGATTTTACTGATTTACTGCTAAGAGTATGTAAAAAGTTTATGTTTTTAATAAATATTTCGTTACAATTGTAGTAAAATAAAATGATTATATATCAGACACTCTGGATTTTTCTCTTTTCTTACATTACAATTTTTAAAAATTTAAAAATAAAAGTTATTAAGTAAAAACTATTAAGTAAAAAAAATACTCTGCTTTAATAAATATGTTAATAATAGAGGCTGCAATGATTACAGTATTTTAGGTGACGTTTCGCGGAAATGTTTCTTAATTAAAAATTTGTTGTTTAAGTATGAAATAAAAAATGAATGACTCATAGTATATTTGAATAGTTTACATCATATTTATCGTTTGCGCGGGAATATTGCGCCTGCGGGCAGGACGCGCAGGCGGTACAGGCTGCGAACCGGCAGTTGGTTCTTTGTTGCGTGATCTTTGCAACGAATGCGACGGACTCCGCGGAACTTGTTAAAAAAAACGCGACGATTAAACGCGACAACGACGATGACTGCGACGATTAAACGCGACGAACGCGACGATGAATTGCGATTCATCCCGACGAACGCGACGATTGAAAATTATGACGAAGATTAACAAAACGCAATATAAAACAAAATGGCGGACGCAAGTCAACAAGGTTGTTGCCTTTTAAAAAAAAAAAAAAAAAAAAAAAAAAAAAAAAAAAAAAAAAAAAAAAAAAATCTAAAAAATGAAAATTAAAAAAAAAATAAATAAAATAAAATAAAAATAAATAAATAAAATAAAATAAAAATAAATTAAAATCTAAAAAAAAAAAAAAAAAAAAAAAAAAAAAAAAATAAAAAAAAAAAAAAAAAAAAAAAAAAAAAAAAAAAAAAAAAAAAAAAAAAAAAAAAAAAAAAAAAAAAAAAAAAAAAAAAAAAAAAAAAAAAAAAAAAAAAAAAAAAAAAAAAACACCCATTGAAGGTAGCTGAGTAAAAAATTGGGCCCAAAAAAGTTCAAGGTCAGGTAAAAATACCGTTGGTCAAAATGACCAGCGGTCAGTCAAGGTCAAAAAGGGGGCGGAGCTACGGTGTCCAAAATCCCTCTCCTACTACTCTCATTGTCTGACATGATCATTGTATTAAAGGCTTTATTATTTGCCTAAATATAAACTTTGAGAGGCAAGTCAATGGCCGGGAACCTGAGTCGCGACGTATGATTAATCGTTTGTTTTATATCCAAAAACGACTTCTCAGCCGCGGGTGACCACGCGATTTTTTTTTTATGAGCTATTCTTTCCCTTTAAATAACTATACAAAGGCAGCGTTAGATTTGTGAAACAGGGTATATTTTGCCGATAAAATGAAATTCTACCGACAAACGAACGCACTTGTTTTATTGTTAATGGACGAGGAATATTAATTATTTCCCTAACTTTTTCCGACAATTGTGAAATACCCTCTTCAGTCAAATCAAACCCTAGGTAACAATCTTTTTATTCCAAATTATCATTTGTTTCTATTTAAACAAATTTTAAAATGATATAATCTTTCCATAACCTTTTTAAGTACGACTACGTGGTCTGATAAATCTTTAGTATCTATCAAAGTGTCATCAAGATAAACGTGTACACCGGCATTGCCTTGAAGTAATATAGATAAAAATCTCAAGAAACACGAATTTGAGTTTTTAAACCCATGGGTAGTTACATAAAATAAAAATTACCGATCATTGTACTAATACTAAAATATTGCTGATCGGCTTCGGCAATAGGCAAATGATAGTAGGCGTTCGTCAAATCGAGTTTACTTAAAATTTTTGTCCCATGAAGCGAACTGAATATATCATTTATATTAGGCATATCAAATACGTCATTTTTAGCAACTAAATTAAACTTTCTAAAGTCACATACAATTCTCACACGCCCATCATTTTTTTCTAGCGCACTAATGGGAAAACTCCATTGAGAGGGCGCTCTCTTTAAAACTTTCGCTTTTACTAAATTTAATAACTCCCTCTTTGTTTGTTCGAACAGTTTATGAGGAATTCGGTCGGGTTTAAGGTTTATGTGGGACCGGTTATATTCGCTTTATAAGAAAAAAGCGAAGCTATTTCCTTCAAAATAGCAGTTGGAATGTGAGTCTTCTCTTTCCCCGTAAAATAAAGGTCTCCCCCATTTCTCCTCTTAAGTTTCGACTCCGCGTTCTCCCCTCCCCCAAATTCTTTGAACAAGTCGGACCAAACTTTAAGTTGCTTGTCTCGAACGTTTTCCCGAACCTTAAAATTTTCCGGCAAATATGAATTTACAAATAAATGTTTAAATTCATTTACAAGATTATTAATTATTGGTATATCGCTAAAAAGTTCATTAGAAACTACAGAAGGAGAAAATTGAGAGAGAGAGTGTGAATGACAGCCTTATCTCGACAAATTGTATTACCACTTAAATTTATACATACTTTGCTCTGAGTGTCTGTCAATGTATCTAACTCAAAAATTAATATTGAAACCGAATTTTTTTCAGGAAGGGCATTCCTAGGATGCAAATAGGTAATCTAGTTGCTTGAAATTCCACCTTATAAGTTCTTTGTAAACCTAAATCAATTTTAACATTTTCGCAGGAAATGATATTGAATACAATATCGTTAGCAACTTAGATTTGATCGATAATCGATATATTAATCTTCCCATTTTTAGTGACCAGGTTCAGCTCAACAGTGCAATTCAATTCAGATAAAGACTATTTTGATATTTTATCAACAACATAGTATAAAGTAAATAATTTCCTACATTATTATATATAATACTAATTGATAACAGACTTTCTCCTATCGAGTTTCTATAATAACATACTTTTTGTGAGCCGCTAGAGGCCAGCATTGGTATCGTAGGAATCACATCGATACTCTTATCAATAATCGGAACACTCAGAGCTTCGAGGAAAGAAGGATAACCTTCTTGTACATGCAATGGAGAGCTTTGCTCAGTATTCTCAAAACTATTCAAAGCTAAATTATTATTATTATTATTATTATTATATTATTATTTATTATTATTATATTATTAATATGACTATTATTGTTACAATCATATATTATTATTATTATTATTATTATTATTATTATTATTATTATTATTATTATTATTATTATTATTATTATTATTATTATTATTATTATTATTATTATTAAAACCTACTAGTTGACGTATGAGAATTATTTAATACTGCAAAATCCCCATAATTAAAAATACGATAATTTTCAATTAAAATATTTACCTCCCCCTCTAACTCCTGTGGGAGGGGGGTTCTGATGCGTTTCCCTGCCTTCTTTGGGGGTTTGACTCAGGTGCTTGCCGACTTTCTCTATTTGGCGGGAATACCAAAGAATACATAGGACAAAATTCCGAATGGCATGTGTAACTTCTATGTAGGAATCTGGCGTGTGGTTTACACAATTCGCCTAGCAGCTCAGCATTTACAGTGTTGCCTTGTTTACGTTCTCTCGGAGCATTTCTTCTATTTTGAGATTGTGGTTGTTCTTCTTTCTGGGTAGGTTTGGCAGCCGCTTCACTCAGCTGTCCTGCGACCTTGGTGAGAGACTTAAGAAGTCCTTTCATCTCTCGAAAGAACTCTTTATTTACTTTAGCCTCTTCTAAAACCGGGTGGTCGTTGTTATTGTTTGTATTTCGACTCTCTCCATATGATCCTCTCTTTTGAGTTGGGAAATGTTCTCCTTAAAGATGATTTACCACCCCCCAATATTCTCTCCCCCTTCGTTCATGGGGGGTTTCGTAGTCGTTCCTATAAAAGTTCTTATATAAGTTATCTGCTACTTTTGTAATTTTTTCAAGACTGCTATCGTCCGCCAGCGTCATTAAACTTTCTTGGATGCGAGATGGGAGCTCATTAATAAACAACTCATGAACAAAAGGAGCACTGTTTTCAGCAAGCAGATCGAATCCTATTCTTCCCATAACATCACGAACTCTCGCTAAGTAAACTGAAGGGAGTTCTTTTTTTCTTCCTTTTTTGAAAATTTCTCTGACTTGACTTCTCAGGTTGGGGGCATAAGCTTCCTCTATTGACGCAATTAACTTTTGAAAGCAATCTCCACCCAATGGAAATTTGATTGTCGCTACGATATCATGGGGGAGGACGGAGGCTAATATTCTTACGCGCTCTTTTGGATCGTCAACCTATTCAGTTTGAATACAGTTATAGTCGTGTGTAACCAAGTCATTATATTCCGCACATCTAATTTTGGAATGGCACCAATAGGCAGACTGGTCTTTGGAGTCTCCACCAAGGAGGGAGAAATTGTGGGGTAACCAATCTTGCTCGTAGTGGGGTGTGGAGGTCCTGACTTCCCTCCTTATCAAATTCAAATTTTCTTCTCTCCTAATTGGAGATTTGGGGGAAGCGGGAGAAACGGACGAAGTTTTCGCAGATGCTTTTGGGGTAGTACTTGACTTTCCCCTACCCCTCACGGTCTTAAATCGGGGGGATCTTTTTTTATGGCTGGGCATTTTAACAAAGTCTCTTCCTTTTCTCCAGCACGTTTATTTATTTATTTTCCTTCTTCTTCTTCTCTTCTTCTTCTTCTTCTTTCTTCTTCTTCTTCTTCTCTTCTTCTTCTTCTTCTTCTTCTTCTTCTTCTTCTTCTTCTTCTTCTTCTTCTTCTTCTTCTTCTTCTTCTTCTTCTTCTTCTTCTTCTTCTTCTTCTTCTTCTTCTTCCTGCCCGGTGATAGCTGAAATGGGGCTCTT
>JABUQX010025045.1:55000-89652 GCA_015478945.1 Trachelipus rathkii | reverse complement strand
TAATCCGTGGTCAATGGGACTTGTTCATACGTACTCTTCCACTTCAGGATAAGAGGACAATCCTACCGGAAAATGGCTAGGGAGTTTTCAGGTTGGGGAATATTTTTTATTCCAAACAGGTTGCTCCCAATTATATAAGGGTCTTATCAGCCCTTGTTAAATGGAGAAACTTTTCCACATTGGGGGGGCGGACTCTGATTCCACCTCCCTCACTTCTCTTATGGATAGGGTTGAGTCTTAAAAAGAGAATAATAAACTATCCCCTACTTTTCTAACTCCCATTAACCCTTTATCTTTGCGACATGACGCTGGTGCTCTATCTCTTACTATAGGTACTTACAACAGCAGGTAGCTCGAGGGGAGTTAACTTCTCTGCATTCCGCCACCAATATGAGTCGGACCTCGAAGCACAAGAGGTTGGCCCTGCCTTTTTCATGAATTCTGTAGTTGAATATGGAAACCTCCCGGTCTTTTGACTCCCTGTCCTCGCTTCCCTAGATACCCCTCTCCAGCCAATTTCTCTTTCTATCATTTCTGCCTTCCACCTGTTTTTTCCGTGATATTAAATCTCCTCACTCTTCCAAGTCCTCCGTCTTCGATCACCTCAGCAATAGAGGTTATTTGGATTGCTTCAGTCTTTGTGGTTGCTCCACATTATTTAATTATTATTATTATATTACTTATTATTATTTTTTATATTATTATTATTAATTATTATATTATTATTATTATTATTATTATTATTATTATTATTATTATTATTATGATTATTTTATTATTATTATTATTATTATATTTATTATATTATTATTATTATTATATTCATTATTATTATGATTATTATTTATTATTATTATTATTTATATATCATTATTTATAATTATTTTATTATTATTATATATTATATTAATTATGATTATATATGATTATTATTATTTATTATTATTATTAGTTAGTTATTGATTGATTATATTTTATTATTATTATTATTATTATTATATTACTTCATTATTATTATTATTATTATCTATTATATATATTATTAATATTATTATTACTATTATTATGTATAATATTATTATTAAATTATTATTACTTATTATTATTAATTATTATATTATTATTATTATTATTATTATTATTATTATTATTATTATTATTATTACTATTGATTATTATCTATAATATCATTATTATTATTATTATTATTATTATTAATTATTTATTATTATTATTAATTATATTATTATTATATATTTATTATTATGATATTATTATCTTATATTATTATTACTTATCTGTCACTGATCTAAAAAGAATTTGTCCCAAAATAATGCCAATTTTTATCTATCACGTTCAGCTTTTTTAAGATCCACGCGTATCTCAAATTTCCTGTTCAATTCAAGGAAAATATTAGTTCAGCTGTTAAAATTTAAAGCGAAGTACTTGAAAATATATAAAATAACTATCAATATCCTATAAAATGTTTGGCAACCTGTCAGTTAGTTACCGATGCTTGGGAACATTGAATCAGCAGTATCATTCCGTGTCAGTACAGTCTTTGTCAGTTCTGTGCCTGTGCTGCGCTATCGTTGTGTTTTGAAATAAATTTGTGATACTATTAAATACGTTTTGAGTCTTTTTATATATAATTATTATATATATATAATATATATATATATATATATATATATATATATATTATATACTATATATATTATATATATATATATATATATTATATATATATATAATATATATATATATATAATATATATATATATATATATATTATAATATATAGTATATTATATATGTATACCAAGCAAAAGGCACTAAGTTACGACGAGTCAAGTGAATGAGGGTAGTTTAGGGAAGAAAACAGAAGACCTGGACCAAACACTTTTCAGCCTATTTGCTTCTTCAAGGGAACCACATTTGTTGAGTTAGTGAGATCCGAATGATCTTGTGCTTGATTTACATTTGTCAAAAAAGGAAGCTGAACTCCTTGGTTCAAGGTTAAATTGATGGAATTTTCTCCAAAACGAGACTGAAGTTTGTTTTTATCGTGGCAGGTACTGTGATATTGAAAATTTTTTCCTCACTTGAGAACGGCATAGTGTATTGTAATGATGCATATATTCTTTTAAGGAGGAATTTTGTCACACATATCACAATCATGAGTGGCGCTTGTTTATTGGCGCTTCAAAAGTAAGTTTGAAAGCAGTTTTACTTCATAATGGTAATGCCTCTCTCTCTGTTTCCCTGGCACATGCACCTTACATGAAGGAAGCATATGATAGTTAACTTTCAAGCACTTGTGTGATCAAAAGATGATGAACCACATCCGACAATCTCTAATCCAGTTAGACACAGCTGGTGTGTGGAAGAGGGAATGCTTACCTATGTTATGTGTGAAGAACCATCTGACCCGGAGTCCCTTCTGAAGCTGATTAAATGTTCACATGTGAAGAATCGATGTTCATCACCTTGCAAATGTTTAGCACACAATCTGGCTTGCACAGAAATGCGTAGTTGCAATACCGACAACTCAACTTGTGATAATTTTTATCCATCTGATTACACTGACGGAGATAGTGATGAAGATGATGATGCCAATTTATATCTCAATATTTCATTTTAAAAAAAAAAAAAAATTGAAAAAGTTAAATATTTAGATTTTTTTTCTTCTTATCCGATCGCATCAAATTTTCAGGGTGCATATATTCGGGCAAGATGAGTCTTTATTACTTAGATAATTTTTTGGTATACCCAAAAAAAAATGCTTTTAAAATTTTCCAAAAAAAATATTTTTAGAATTTGTTCCAAGGGCAAATCTAAAACTACTGTATTTACAAAAAAAAGGATCTAAATATAAAATGTGCTTCTCTCCCAACTACATAAGCCCTGAAAATTTCATCCTTATCGACTGGCTAGAAAAATATTATCGCAATTTATCATTTCAAAACCAAAAAAAGTATCTTTTGAAATTCGACCATTGCTGATATCTGGGGTCAGCAATCAAACTTTTAATCTGTACATTTTGTAGGTAATGGACCCATCTATGCATGGCTCAAGTTTAAAGTCATTTCGAAAAAATATGGCAGATTTTATTTCGATATTTAAAAAAAAAAAACATAGGTTTTCCAAAAAATGGGAAAACAAAATAAATGACTCACAGGCACAGAAGAAACACTCGAAAACTTTGAGGCAGAAATATTTGCATGTGCTTGTTCCGACGAGAGAGAGTGTTCAGAATTGAACTGAAGGAGCATTCAACCTCATCGTTCGTTCTTGGCCTCAACTAATTGCTCTCTCTCACTGCTCTCGTTCGTGTTATTGATGTTCATTTATTTCTAATTAGACTTGGCATTTTACATACCGAACTTAACAAGGTGCAATTGACTCAAGAACTAAAGCCTCTTGACCATACCAAACGTATCTT
Source organism: Trachelipus rathkii (assembly GCA_015478945.1). Taxonomy (NCBI): domain Eukaryota; kingdom Metazoa; phylum Arthropoda; class Malacostraca; order Isopoda; family Trachelipodidae; genus Trachelipus; species Trachelipus rathkii. The sequence continues at coordinate 86,207 of JABUQX010025045.1, read as the reverse complement.
TAATGTGCTCAGCACTTGTTGGTTGTCAAGACGAATATGACGGACGAGTGGGATGATCAATTCTCTCCAAGAAATCATCATTCTCGCTCCAGTCTTCAAGGCACACTTTGCACCTGCCTTGTGATTCGTCAATCAATCAGAATATTTGTCGCAGTGCGCGACGACTGGATATACCTCATAGCTGTGATCTCCTCGAACAACCATCCTGCACCACTAAGAGTCGATGTTTCCGATGCGTGCTTGTTATGGGCTGCGGCCATATCGGGCCCCGTATTTTTTCCCAATTTGAGCCGGTCAGAGTTACGGAATGGTGTTCCTATCGTGAGTGATAACCGAACTTTTTATGACCCACGAATGGAAGGTCTTGGATGTGGCCCGATATGTCTGGTTTCAAAGGCCTCGTCCCCATCCACCTTGCCCCCATCTCAAGCCAAACCCGCAAATACCATATGTCCCATCTTTGCCGAACAAATTCAATGTACCAAAGTTATCTCACCGTGGTGGACCCACCGATGTAAATTTGGCACCGAAGATATGTTATTTTGCACCATAACCCCTGTCTGTGGCATCTTCTTTCTCCTTTTCGTGCGTCGGTTTATCTTCGATACTACTCATAGAAATCTCTCTCGTTCTTACACCTACTTCCATCTCTCTCTCTCTCTCTACTCTCTCTCTCTCCATACCACTCCACCACTCTCGAGCTTACTACGTCGATGATATAACTCAGTGCATCTCTCTCTTCATTCACAATAGGCACTCTCTCTCTCTTAGACTACATACTTTCTTCCCTCTTCCTCAGTGCTCTTCATCATGCTACATTCATACTCTATCTCTTTGAACTCCACTGCGTCTCTATGCTCTCGTAGCTCTCATCACTCTCGATCATACTCTCTCTCTCTCTCTCTACATCTCGTGTCGCCTCGTCATCCTAAATCTTTGGCTCCTCCGTCTCATATCTCTCGTACAATCTCTACTCTCTGCTACTACACCGCATATTTAATTATTTAATAAAATAAACAATAACCAATAAATTCACCTTAGTATTGTTTTAGTTTTTATTATACTCAATAAATACTCCTCAACATCTAGTGACCCCTTATAAATTTTAACTCCACCATACCTATATATATTAATATAATATTAATATATATTAATATTATATTCTTAATATTATATATAATATATAATATATATATATTATTATTACATATATATATTAATATATATATTATATAATTAATTATATATATAAATTAATATTATATATATATATAATCATTATATTATATACTTTAATATATATATATTAATATATATATATATATATCTATTAATATAATACATAATATATATTATAATCATATATATATTACTATATATATATATATATACTTATATATTATAATATATATATATATCATATATATAGTATTAATATATTATTATAATATATTATTATTATATTATATATATATTAATATAATTATTATATTATATTATATATATAATATTATTAATTATATACATAATAATATATATATATTATATATATATAATATATATTAATATTAAATATTAATTATATATTAAATATTTATTACATTTATAATATACAAGGTAGACGATCGAGGTCTTGACTAGTCTCGGTTTCCTCACTTATTATACTTTTTATTATGACTTGAAAACTCCTGACCAGCATGAGAATTCTTATTGCGCTATCATATAAAATATATACACAGGTCATTATCATTTTCATGGAAGGCTCTGTGAGTATATAGAGTAAGCGATATATTAGTTTATTCTCTTAATGCCAAATATAGAGATAAGAGCTTAGGTTTCCTACTGTGAAATAGTAGTATATTGGAAATAACCTACTACTATATCCTATTAGGCAGTGTAATATAACCCATAATTATGTTATAATCTTGAGCATCAGAATAAAACCATTGTGCTAAAATAGCTAATGTACTTTTTTAGAGTCTATATCTCATATAGTATTAGATATCAAAGATGTTTCAATAAATTTAGGGAACATGAAATGAGCAGTATTAAAGAATAAATGTCTGGTGTATCCAAACATGGACAGATGCGAAACCCTTAACACATGCGTATATAAGTATTAGTATAATATATAAAATATATATATAATATATTTATAATATTATATATATTATTATATATAATATTATTAATATATATATAATAAATATATTTATATATACATATATATATATATATATATATTAATATATATAATTTATATTAATATATTTATATTAAATATTAATAATATAATTAATATTATATTTAATATAATTATTTATTATATTATATTATATTAATATATATATTATTCAGTATATATTATATTTAATTTATATATTATTATATATTATATGATATATATTATATTATATATTTATATATTATAATTATTATATATATATATAATATAATTAATATATTATATTTATTATACTATATATTATATATGATAATAATATTAATATATTATTTTCTCAGAATAAAATATAGGTAAGCTCCGCTACTTAGTCATACCACTCTATACTATACGCTCTTATTATACCATTATGGCTTATTCAACTATAATATATAATTTGTACTAATTAATATCTAAGATTCATATTGAAACTCACTTTCTCAACTACTTCAATTTCATATTATAGTAACATTTCGGAATTACTCAATATTCACTTTCTTCCAGCATCGCTCTAGTAACGGCATTTCCGTGAGTTTATTTATTTCCGGCGAAGCAGGTTATAGACTTATAATCCTTATATTATTAAGTAAGTTTCATGGGAGAGAGAATTTATTCCTTCTGGAACTACGGTAGGAGGACTTGTACGTTATATACTATATAGTGTGGTAGCGTATCTTAACTCTATACCTAAAAATAGCATTATGATCACGTTAGTGAGTATATATATATATTGCGTACCGTCACTCTGCTCCTACCCAAGCTCCCTAATATACCCTTTGGGTAGTATTTCCTTACCTTCTCTTTGATATCTTTACTTATGTCTTTAAGCTTTCTCTCTGTGATTTAATAGCTTGATTACGGTAGGATACTACTTCTGTTTCATTATGTGAAAATTATGCGGTTTCCTCATCAGTATTTCATTCTCGTAAATCTTTACTACTTATCTTTTATATTCTTACTTTATTTCTCCAATGAATTGATTTGCTATTTCATCTCTTAGCACATAATATTACTTCATTAATAACTTACTATATCCACTCGTATATATTATATTATGCGCGATTAGACTTGACTACTATACTATGTCATTCTTTTACAAACTATATCTCAAATATATTCAATATTCTTTATGCTCCCTCTTTAATATACTTTCAATATAGTAATATAATTAAGCCTTCTCTGGTCCTATTAATACATTTTCTACTAGATTCTTATATAATACTTCGCTATGAATTTGATATAAAAAGGATTTCCGGGTGGGTCGTCTGAACCTTGTGAAATTTAATTCTTTAAAACAAACTTTCAACTTCTATACAGTACTAAATTCTTACCATCTCACTTACAAACTAACTTAATCCAACAATATTCCTAGTCTTCTTTCGTCGGTTCATTTTACATGTGTCCTACCTATTATATGCTTTAGTACAATATATAATTACTACATTTACCTTAGCTAATAATACTTAACATTATATAAATACAATAAAAAAAAATCAATGTAACTAGGTAAGCCTGGCAGCATATAACTGTTGCTATTTAAGGGCGGCCTTTTAAAGATAAACTGGGTGTTCTTGAGTTATTAATGACTGCTAGATGACTTTTATAATTTTTTACCTTACTTCTCAGTTGCTCAAAGCTATAACAAGTAGCCTCTAATCCGTTCACCATTGTATCATATAACTGGTAGTTAATGCTATCTCTATATCTAGGTATGGGGGCTCTTGTTATCACCCTGGCTTTTGGACATGGTCGAGTCAAAGGCCAAAAGAATCTCTATTTAATAAATAGATATATATTATCATATATATATATATCATATTATATATATATACTGTTCTACGTACTTTCTCACTACATATCACTTAATGACTCCTCTAATTCATATATGTAGCTAGGCGCATATAGATGTTGGTGGTACTTTATAATTCTCTTTTTTCTTAATAGGTATAGCTATATACTGCATATTAACAGCAGTGCTTCAGATTTATAGGTGGATTCAGGTTCACTCGCGTAACTCTCCACCTTTACGTGACGTTCCTCGTAGCAACCTAAGGTTATGATAATGGCTTGATATGTTACTTATTTTTATTTATATACTGCCGTCGATGGAGTTATGTGTATGGCATATTTGTAGTACATATATCTTCACAATGGCGTAGTCACTGCTAGTAATGGCTTCCTTCTTTCCAGGCCTCTACTTTTGTTCTGTGGTGAAATATACTTCTTCCATTATTATCTATTACTCTGGTTTCCTTACTGTATATTTACAAACTCCCTGCTACTTCAAAAGCACTTTCCTATATTAAATATACAGTCTGTGCTCTAATCTGCTATAATTTGTCGTTATAGTTGTGTATCATTCTGAGGGATGCAACATCCCCCTGTAATAGGGCTTCGCTCCTAGTGTAAGTATATAGCGTATATTATATATATTATTTATATATTATATGTATATCAACTATAATGTAAATAATATTAATATATAGTATATTATAATATGTATAATTAATATATTATATTATATGTTATGATATATATTAATATATATATATCATATTAAATATATATAATATATTTAATATATATATTTAATATATATATATATATTAATTTATATATATATATATATATATATATATATATATATTAATACTTAATTAATATTTACAATATATATTATATTATTATTATTATTATATATATATATTATATAATATTACATATTATTATTAAATTATTATATATTTTATATATAATATAATTTAAATATGTTTTAATATATATTTATATATTATATATATATATTATTATATATAATATTTATTATATGAATATATATATATTTAATAATATTAATATAATATAATATAATATATATTTATATATATTAATATTATATTATATATAATATATATATTAATATATATATATTATTATCCCGGCACTCTATACCTACATCATATATTAGATAGATGGCGAAGTACGTCTTACTAAGTCATATCTAATTTAGATATTCATTAGCGTACCAGAGTATTGAATACTGATCCAGATTAGAGATATAAAAAATTATAAAATCTAAAATATTGTTTCATAATTTTTATAATATATTATTATCATATTTTTATAAATAATTGTATATTATATATATATTTAATCTATATATTATTAATATAAATTAGGCCTTAACTAGTATATTATATATATATATATATTATAATATATAATATATATATATATATATATTATATATATATTAAATTATATATAAATTATATATATTATATTATATATATTATATATAATATATTTAATATGATTCTATATATATATATATAATAATTATATGCGCTTATGATAAATAAATGGCGGTTATAATAATATCACATTTACATACAATGTAATATTAATATTAAATTAATTATTATATAATCATTGCCCATATATATAGGTATATTATCAATCTGATTGAACAATTTTATGATAGGATCAGATTTCGCTGATATGGACACTAATTTATCATAAGTACTATTTATATTAATGATATAATGCTCCATCCTACTCATAATTATCTATATATTGTGATGACCAAAAACTAATAATGTATAATTATATATAATATATGATGAAATAAACTAATGAGTTTAGACTCATTCTTTATAAGAGAATTTCTTTCTTCGCAAAATAAAATCAATTTTGTATCTTTCAATATTAAAGCTCAATAATATATAAGTATACTATTAATAAATGTTACGTTACAGATAACTTTACGGACTTACTGAAATTATATGTTAAAATTAATTAAAGAAATATATAAATTAGAATAATAATATATATCAATGTATCAGAGCTTTTCACTATAGTGTAATAATATATAATAATAATAATTTAATCACTCTTTTATTACAATAAAATTAAAGTCAGATTTATAAAGTTCCTTACTTTAGAAATAATATATGATAATATTTATAATAAAGTTACGAAATATGATGAATAAAAATGCCTTGAATTAAAATTATTGACGCTACAAAAAATTAATTCGTTTTATCACTTGATAAGAAAAATGTATTTTTAATATTGAGGAAACTAATATTAATAAAGATTATAAATAATATTAATACCTAATAAAGATTATTTAATTAGTATAATTATAATTTAATTATTATTATATTATTACATTATATTTAATATTTATATAATTTATACTTGTCTTGATTAGATATTTTTAACTAAAGTTTAGTAAATTCAAAATATATACAGTATTATTATTAATTTGTTATTTATTATTATATATTTTTATTATTATTATCTATTAAATTTAATTAATTTGTAATATTATGTTAAAATTTTATTCCATTAAGTGTCTCTTCTTGTGCTCCCTCATATTATTCCCATTCCTCACCTTTTCTCTAATATTTTCAATTATATATATAAATAAACAGCGAAATAACCTCCATCCTACATATGTGTACTCTCATCTTATCTGCTCTCTCTCATCTCTCTTTTCTCCTACATCTCTCCTTAATTTAATTCTTATATACTGTAGTTCACTATTATCCTTATAAGTAAGTATATATATATACTGTATAACTTCTCATTTAATTTATCGCTCACCATTAAATTAGCTAGATACCAATATATATACAGACTGTACTCGATTATAGAATAGGTCTGCTCATAATTTATACATTATACGAAACTAATTACGTGTTACGTCCCTATCTTTATACATATAATAAAATATATATATATAACTTTTGATTAAGACGTTCCCCACATATAAGGCTGCATGAAGAGTACTTCAATGTGGGTATTTAGGTGGCAGTCGGTAATCATATTTATTTTTTATTTTAATTTTTGTTGAGGTTGTGCGCGCGAGCGCGACCACGGGCAAAAGCCTGATTCTCCTTAAGGCGCTCCGAGGACTACCCAACGCGTAGTTTAGCACACCCAAAGAACCTATCATTCCGACTAGCACACGACAGCACAACACTCCTACGCAAGATGCGAGCAAACACACAGACCGGCCCAGCAGCCTACTTAACATTAACGATCGCACGGCACGATCGAACACGGACTACCTATAACACTTCAGGCAGATGAAGCAAACACCGAAGACCACCATGACGACCCAAGACAGAAATCATCCACAACCCAGATAACTGTATGTCTAATTGTTAAGTTAAATTTATAAGTAATTATGTTTATGACTTTATAGATTATAGTATCTGAGACTATATACATGAAGAATAATTAAGTATTGAAACGTATGAAGGGTCAGGTAGTGATATTTTAATAATATTATGTAATTTGAGCTATAATTTGAAGACATAGTAAATAATTATATAATGTTTAAATATACAGAGTAGGGCTGTATAGCTTATTAGTTCAGCACGTTAAATACTAGCACATTCCTCTATACAATAAAACTCTATAGTGTGTGTAGAGGTAAATATGTATCCATTTTACTCAGGTGGCTCTTAATCCAGCTATAGCCTATTCCATAATCGTCTTATATAATATAATCTCAGGAGCTCCGTATAATATATATATATATGTAACCCGATTCCAAATGTATAATCATCATGATTTAATAATTAAAGACATAGGGTAACAACTTACTGATGAGTGGAATGATAAGGTATGAGATAGGAGAAGGATGGTAGGAATTGCCAGAATCGTCAAGGTTGAGGTATATGATATGGATCGATAAAATAGGAGGCCTGAATGAGATATATTATGAACCTTTTTATCAGTTTTTAGAGAGTATTTATGGATTCAAGAAAAACCGAAATCCTAAGTTGTCAGTATTCGAAAATTTAAGAGTAGTGCTCAAAATAAGATGATTAACAGAATAAATTTATAGTATAGATTTAATCGAGTTGTACAAAGGAGCTTATAAATAATTTATAGTTTTATTGAAGTGAGATCATACTATATAAGGAGGTTATGCAGCACCTTTCGTTATTTATCAATGTGAAAAAGGCCCGTAACATTTTATGTCTCGTACATGTTACAAGGTAAGTTATATATTACTATCTATGACTAACTAGTAATATTCTTAATATAACTAGTAATCATATTGAGTGATATATAAATTAGCTAGAGTAAAGTTGAAATTAAGATATATTATTATATATATATATGGTCTTTTTAACAAGGGATTAATCATATAGATTTGGCTAATTTTCCTCCGATATCAGCGCTATTATTATCGCGACGATCTACGCTTCCGACTTCTAGGTGGTACGCATATCCATAATAGTGTTCACTATCCTAAAAAATGCAAATCCTATAGATCAAGCCTACATGGCATATTTATATGAGGTAATGAGTAAAAGATTTTATGTTACTGTAAGAAGTAGTAATTATGAATTAACTACTATGCTTCATCTATCCATATAGTATTTAATACAAATACAGATATATATACTAATAGTATTACCCAACGTACTTATAGATTAGGCTAAAGTGACAAGTCTCAGTTAAATAGTGCTATTTCATGGATTCGTAGATGTCATAAACCACCTCCTCTTAGCTTCTATATCCAACCGTTCTCATAGTATTGTTACGCGCATGAAGAATCGCAAGCCTGCTCAACATGGCCGCCCCCTCTACAATTCCCCGCCCCGCTCGATCACCCCAAAAGTATCCTCCACCGAGAGGTTTTCTAAATAAAGAGCCTCAACCATACGGCAGTGTGCCTACTGCAAAGCCCCTAATATTGTCTGTTGAGCCAAAAATACCCGTAGATACTGTTTAATTATAAGAGACTCACATTATATGTACCATTAATTGTAAAAACGAGTGGGCTCATATTTACCACATAGGAGCGGCAAACAGTAATGTTTTTTCATAGTATATATTAATTACTGATATTTATAATTATAGATGGAAGTTAAAGTTCGACTAAGATGGTAATTGAAACAATATAATAAGTTCACATGTGAAAATAATATAATAATATAATAAAAATAATAATAATATATAATAATGATTAATAAAATTCAATAATAAATGTATATCTGAAATTTTGGTTAAGAGAATATATAAAAGAAATATAGGTAAAAATTATTATGGAAAAATTAGAAACAAAAACTATTATCGAAAAATAATAAATAAAATTTATTATCCAACTACGTCCACACTGATAGCATAAATAATGATGCAATAGAATTTCCATCATGGAAATGATAATAATGTAGTAATAAAGAGATATGTAATATATATAATACATAATAATAATAATTTAACACTCCTAAACATGAATAGTTTACAATAATAGCTAATAATGATGAATAATAATAATAATATAAAATCTATTTAATATATCATAATCTTATAAATTAAATATATTTACAATTAAGATATAAATTATTATAATGAATAAATTATCGAATTAGCATGATAGAATATGAATAGTCATGTAGATTCTTTAGAGAATCTTAAATGAGAGATGATTATTCCTTTAGAGTAATTTAAGTACCATTAATGAAATTAATATAATCATCGTTTGTTAAATATTTAATAGGTCAGAATGTTTCGTATAAATTGGATTTATGACCGTATTTAAATTAATTAAGTTAATTAAATAATAGAAATATATTCTTAATTAAAATAATAATAATTTATAATATAGATAATACATATCAAAATTTAATGAATAAACAAAATATAAATAATAATTCTAACATTAAATACTTTGTGGAGGAGAAATAATAACAATGATCTTAATAATAATATATAAAATAATAAATAATGATCGATGAAATAAATAATATAGTAATATAAGTATTAGTAGTTTAGTACTAGTAGTTTAGCAATTCATACAATATAAATACTATATAGAATTAAACTGAATATAGTTTCTTATCTTTCTAATACTAACATTAAGTATAGATAATTTTACTACAATAATATGATCAGTATTTGATTAAATGATGCATCCTAATGTTAGATTGATGAAATCAATATATAGTGAATTGAGGGCAAATTTGTCCAAAAATAATGCCTACATAATAAATAGTTATAATTGGAATAATCACATAAGAAAAACTAATAGTAATATAATAATAATATGATTATTATGATAATATTAATATAATAATAATGAATATATTAATAATAATAATATAGTTTTCATAATAATAAACAGTAATATAATAGAATATAATATATATATATAATAACTAATAATAAGTATATAATAATGATAATCTAAAATACTAAAGAATAATTATTGATAATAAAATTAAATTATCAAATTTAGATAAAGTAATCATTAACATTAAATGACATCAGATAATATTATGTGTTACTAGAAGCATAAGTACATTATATATATATATTAATAATAAGTCTCGCCCAGTCATATTTTTATTTAGTATAATAATTTATACAAATATAATTACATGGAATAATCATAATATAAAATGTTGAAAATACTACCATAATAACATATATATAATATGTAAGAGCTATGTATATTATATGTTTAGGTCTAATCACCTGATAAAGCAATATAATAATAATATATATATATATATAAATAAGTTGTACTCATAATATAAAATATATAATATAATAGATATAAATGTATATATACTATCATGTACTACTCAAGAATTATTAGGTAATAAGAAAGAAAGAGGAAGAGAAAGATGATACTCTTACCTTTAATAAATCAATTATTATTAACTTATTATAATATTGATTGATTGATTTATTATAGTAAATTACCCCTTATCTTATCTACTTTTATTTATTTTAATTATTAATAGTTATAATTATTTAAGCTATAAAAAATTTTTTTCAAATTAATTTCGTCGTGAACTAAGTTATATTGCTAATTAGTTTTACTTTAGATTTTTTTTTCGCCAGATAACGATATGAGTTTCCCATATGTATAGTGTGTGAAATTAGCGCTAATGAACCTCCTAAGAATAATAAGAGGCTCATTTAATAGAGTAAATAGATATGGATACTGATAGGTATAATGGAATCTGTTTTCATGTTATATTAGCAATAAAGTGCAGGAATATTTATCTACAAAGACTAGGTAAACTATATGATATCATAATATTACTTACAATAATTTTTATCACATCTATATTTCATAATATATTACTAGTGAGACTCAATACTATAATTCATTCTAATAAGTATTAGGATGCACGAACGTGTATATATATAGTTAGTAAGATCCTATAATAGGAGTCATATAATATATAAGGTCATATATACTATATACAATATAGAAATTAAGAATAGAATAAAACCAACATCTTGAATAAGAAAGCATTCTTTTCAGCAATAGGGTTGTACGAAAATCAATATTATTATGTATATAATATCTATTTGTCACAACAGATGACGGATATATTTAGTATATTATATAATATATTATATCAATTAAATATATATTAATATAATATGAATATATTCATAATATTTAATTATAATATATAATAATGTATATAATATATATATTAATATTATATAGTATATATATTATAATTACTATTATTATAAAATTTATAATATTATTAATATTATTAATTATATATATATATACGTATTTAATATTTATTATGTTAACTATATATAATATATAATATATATATTAATATATATATATTATAATAATATTAATATAGATCATATATATAAATAATATTAATATATATTAATATTAATATATATAATATAATATATATTATTATATATTAATTATATTATATAGTATATATAATAATATTAAATTATTATTAATAATGTTCAAAGTATAATAGAACGGTAGACTGCTAGCGTAATGTACTGCTGGAAAACTGCCACGCATACTCGTCACTCATAATATATATTACTGATATAAAGATTATAATATTTATATTATTATATATATATGACATTATAATACAATTATAAATTACTTTTATATTAATTATATTACTTATAATAAGTTTAAGAATAATATTTTGAATATTAATATGATTATATAAATTAATTTATTATATCTATTTTTAACATATTCTCTATCGGCATAAATACTAAACTATATGGAACATTATATTCAAATATGATCTTTCATTATATTTATAAATATATTAATTAATTAATTAAATATTTTAATAATATGATATATATATATATATTACTCCTATAACATAACATATCCATATATTATATTAATAATAATATTAATTATATAATTAATAATAATATATATATTAATTTATCACTCAATACTAATAAATATATAATATATGATTATTTATATATATATATTAATATAATAATATTATATAATAAGTTGTCGGAAAGGTCGTATTATCTTATATATTTATGTATATATTGCATCAGAAAATTTCAATTATATTATATATATTATATATATTATAGTATTATATTATTATTAATTATAATATTAATAATATTATATATATTTATTTATAAATTACATATCCCAAATATAATAGAACTTCATTTGACAACCTTGAGCAAGATCACCAGGTTTTATCAAATATTTTCTATATCGAAATATGTGTTGAATATTCCGTTTGATAATTTCCAAAACATTTGTTTTTTTAACTTTTTGAAATTTATCATTTTAATATAAATATAATATTTTTTTATCCTATTTGTTCACCAATTTAAGTGCTACTAAATATATAATTTTTGTGGTTCTTTTATTTCTTTGTTAGATTAGAGACTAAGGATTGTAAAGCCCCTTTAAAAGAGATATAAAAACAAATAAATTTCACTGCTAACTCTTGTACCAACATATTAATGTTTTAATATTTTTTATTTGTCTTTTTTTATATAATTTTACCAAGTATTTTACTTTGGTTGACAATGATAGTTGTTGTTTTTGTTTGTTTGTTTTTTAAAAATTTAAAATTATATTTCATTTGTTATGAAAATGTGCATGCATCTGCTTATTTTTAACAATATCTTTGTGTGTATGTGTGTATGTGTTTATGCGTGTATGTGTGTGTGTTTATGTGTGTATGTGTGTATTGTGTATGTGTGTATGCGTGTGTGTGTGTTTATGGAAGATGAGAGAGAAACAAAAATATTAAGCTTTATAAGAAAAAACATTAAAGTTCCATTTATACACGTTGACAAAGACATTAGGTAGATGTACAATTGTATATAGGTTCATATATTATGCAAAGATCATTAATAATTTGTAAATTTTATTCGATGAAAGTAATAATAATAATAATAATAATAATAATAATAATAATAATAATAATAATAATAATAATAATAATAATAATAATAATAATAATAATAATAATAATAATAAATATCATTAATTATTTACTATTAATCATATCTTTTGTAATAATTAATAAATAATTTTATAATAATGACATTAATATTAATAATAATAATTATTTAATGATAATGATAATGTGATAATGATAATGATAATGATAATGATAATATAATGATAATGATAATGATAATGAATAATAATAATAATTATTTAATGATAAATGTAATGATAATAATATTGATAATTGATAAATGATAATTGATAAATATAATAATTAATAATAATAATAATAATAATAATAATTAAATAATAATAATAATAATAATAACTAATAATAATAACTAATAATAAATAATAATAATAATAATAATTAAGTTTTTATTCTTATCAAAAATATATACGCAAATAAGTGATTTTCAGATAGGAAAATTTAATTCGCATTAATCTTCATGGCTTCATTTATTTTGTAGAAAGCCGAAGAAAGTAAAGAAAGACTTCCCTACAATGATTAAGAACAATAATTCCACTCCACACTATAAAAGTAGAACTTAAACTATCACTTTCTCAAGTGCCGGATCATGAAAAAGCATTATGAAGAGTCGCAGGATACACTCTAACGGAAAGATACGAGATATGTTGTTTTTAATAAAAAAAAAGAATCTTTTAAAGAAAAGAACCCTAACTTAGTTTTTGTTTATATTATATATTTAATTTTATAATAATATTCTATATATATACTATATATGTATAGATAATATATATTATATATATATATACCCACTATATATAATATATATAATATATATATATATTATATTATTATACTAATATATAATAATATATATATATATATAATCTATATATCTATAATATCTATTATATATATATATATATATAATATAATACCTATATTATAACATATTGTAAATGTTAATATACTATATAATATACTATATATATATTATACCTATATATATAATAATATATAACAAATATAATTATATAATATGCTATTACTATATATAATATATATATATATACTATTATATTATATATATTTATAATATATATATATATATATATTATACTATATTATATATATATATACTTTATATTAGTTATATATATATAATATTATAATAATAATTAAATATATACTATTATTATATATATATATAACTATATATTATACCTATTATATTTATAACTTATATAATATATATATAATATATATACTATACATATATTATATTAAATATTATATATATATTTATATATATTATATATATATATATATAAATATTTATATATTATTATATATATATATATATATATATTATATATTATATTATAATTATATATACTATATATATCTATATATATATAATATAAATATATATATATATAAAATAATAAGTATTATAATTATATATATATTATACTATATATATTTATATATATATATATATATTTATTTACTTTATTATATTATATATATATATATATATATTTATATATTATATATATATATTATATAATAATAATTTATATATATATATATTATAATATATTATATATATATATTATATATTATATATATATATATATAATATATTATATTATCTAATATATTATATATATATATATTTTATATTATATATCTATATATATTATATATATATTATATATATATACTATATATACAATACTAAAATACTAATATACTATACTATATATTACATATATCAATAATATTAACATAATATATTATATAATATAATATACATATATGCTTCTCTATAACTATTCTCATTATAATATATTATTATAATATATATAGTATATATATATATATATCATTATACTATAATATATTATATATATACTATATATATATATAATATATATTATATTTATATATATAATCATATATAATAAATATATATATATATTATATATATATATACTATATATATATATATATATATATATCGCTGGCGGCTCGTGGTCAAAATTCCTGAGTAGTGTATATACAATATATATATTATTATATATATATTATATATATATATTATACCACATACATATAACTAATACACATACATACACTCACTGGTAACGATAATGACTTTGAGGATTTTATAATAAATACTATAACTTAAATAAATAATCAAATATATATATAGCAACCATGCAAGAATATTGAGCATGGTTCATATATGAATCACTCACTGTATTGCACATATTCCAACATTTGAATTTCAATAGGCCTACAAAACTCGAGGGTGAATTTAGAATTTTTTTAATGAAACTTAAATCGAATACGATTCCAATATCCCGTGTATTTATAAAACTAACAGCTCAATTTTATAAAAAACACACAAATACTATGATAAGTATTATAAATTAATATGGAAAAAGCGTATTATTACTAACCCCAACTCCACACAACTCATTTTCCTTAATAACATGAAAATGGAACTACTGGTCTGCAGATTATTAGGAACCACACTAATAAAAAAAGTTTTTTTTTAGAGTTAGATTTAGATTCAAAAGATAGAAATATTTTAAATATAAATTTAATTTGCTTGTGGGTTATACACTATAATTTTACCTAAATACAAACTAACATTATGAAAACATGAAAAAAAATTAAAAGAATTTAATATTTGGTGAAACCACATTTGGAGCAATTACGGCTTTAATCCTTCTGGGCATACTCTCAATGCACTTTGAAAATTTTTCTTTGATGGATTCAACCCTGTGACATGCTTCTATCAAAAGCTCTATTAATTGGAGTTTGTTGGTAATATGTTCCCTGGAAACTTCACGCTTCATCAACTCCCAGAAGTTCTTTATGGGGTTGAGGTCTGGGGAATTTCCAGGCCAGTTCAGAATCTTTATTTTTTTGTCACCAGTGAATTTTGTCACCTTCTTCGCCGTATAACAGGGTGTAGAGAGTCATGCATAAAGGTGAAATCGCCATTCGGAAACCATTCCTGAACCTGGGGCAGCATCTTGGTTTCAAGCACCTTGGTCCTGCCGCATGGTCCCTTCTACGATGTACAGCCGTTCCCATTGCCTTGACGTGGATCACAGACCCTACCCCAACTATACTGAGAGGATGCATTACACTCGAACACTACTAAAGAATGCGAGGTCCCTCATCTATAATTTTCAGTGCGGTCTTCACCCAAAAATTTAGACTAGTTCATTGAAATCTGCCATGTGACTGATCCGAAAAGCATACCTGAAAAATATCATGGTCTTATTTGATCAAGAATGGAAAATCAGTACAACCTAGCCTTTATTTTCGAAAACAGTTACGACAATGTTACAGAACACTAAGTATTACTATTGCCTACAGTACTCACTTTATTCTAGTTCAGCGGCAGTCCAACCGTTTTTGTGTATTCTTTTGCCCATTTGAGGCGCTTTTCCTTCATAGCCGGAGTCAAAAAGTTCAGTTATTAAGCGCTGAGACGGCGGACAGGTGAAGCCAAAAGTCTTGACAGCGCGCACCGAACTGTATACACACTATAGAAATGTATAGGAAAACCACGACGCCAGCTGCTTTGAATACAACCCTCTCCCCTCGTTGCAGAAGCCCTTACACGAAAAGGAAGACTTCTGCGCAAATATACATACAAACAAATTCTAAACTCCTCAATAATCAACCTCTTCTCATGTACATGGTGTCAAATTCATGTCAATCTTTTTCCGGACGAACTTTTCACACGCTCTGTTGGCCCGCCAACCAGACGATATTCCTGCATCAAGTTTTTTTCTTTTATAATTTGGTTCGACTAGATGCACAGCCGATACCCGTCTGCTCAACTTTCGACTGCCCTCTTCTCCGTGTGAAGATTTTGGTGAGCTGGCCAATAACCAGTTTTTAAATTTCGGAAATCACTATCACAACTCTCGTACGCACGAAAGTCCTCTAGACCTTTCCCAAGATTCGAAAAAATACAATTACTAGTAACACTGCAAGAAAAACATAAAAAATTTAGTACAAATAAACATAATTATTTCGGAGTAAAACCATTTAAAAACCCCACACTATAACTCCTAACAGCACCAATAGTCCACCACCACAACTGACACATCGTAATATTCCAAACAAAAACATCATATAACCTCGACAAACACTTACACCCCGGCAAACACCATGCGGAACTGCAAAAGTCGATTGACTACAGATGACTCATTTATTGATAAAAATGCCGTCTCATAGCAACAGATGGCACCCATCCAGAGAGTTTGCCAAGTACAATATTTTACAATCTGCGGAAGATATACCTTTTTCATAATTAATAATAAATTAAAAAAAACTAGAATTAAGTTTGGAAATTAAATTGAAGCATCTTAATTGAGGAATCAATATTTATAGCAAGGTGGCCCTAATAATATTGAGCCACCCTTGTACTGGTCTGCAGAGCAAGCTACAAAGTAGCGAGAAGGTCTGACTCAAGCGCTATTTTCTCAGACTAATAGGATAGCAGTCAATGATACCTTTAAATCGAAATTATGAATTAAAATAAGTCACGAGACACCACCAATAAGAGATGATCAAGTTAGCCAACTAAAATTATTTAACTTAGTTAATTAATTATGTTATTTAATAAATTTCCCGATATTATTTAATTGTCACTATACGCATCTCTTAATGGGGACCTCAAATTATTATAAACCGCAAAAACAACCCATCACATGAACATGCCACTACTGAAGCTCGTACCAGACACACTCATCACAATTAGACACCCTAGACCAATTCATCAACAAGCGAAACATACACAGCGACAAACTAAATCATTATTTTCGAACCTACAGAAGAAAGTGCATTCACTTCGCCACTCCAGATCGCTAACACATACTAAACAAAGGAAAATACACGAAATAGAAAACATGATAGCCACACCAGGACAAATCTTAAAAACAGCTAGCTTCGAAACAATAACACAACCACATATCAACAATATCCTACCAACAACACAATAATCATATATACACATCATCTATATAACACCTAATAAACATATACTAATATATCAATCAAAAATACGAACAATCGATAAAACTTAATAATAATACACATTAAAATATAATACCATATTATAGATAAAAAACAATACATCCAATACATAAATTATATATATATAATATATATTTATATATATATATATATATTATATATATATATATTATTATATATATTATATATATATAATATATACTATACTATATATATATATTATATCATATATATATATATATATATATAGTTATATTATAATATATATCATATATATATACTATATTATACTATATATATTATATAGTATATATATAATATATATAAAATATATTAATATATATATATATATATGCTGGACGAAAAGGGAACGGATTTGTGCTCACTAAGGCAAGTAGGCGTTGCATACTCTGCCTACCCCCAAAGGCCTCTACTGATATATATATATATATAATAATATTAATATATATATATATATATATTTATATATATATAATTATATAATATACAACCAACCCAAAAAAACCCAAAACCGCCACCAAACAAACACACACCCTATATATCTATATATATATATATATATATATTAATATATATATATATATTACTATATACCATACACTATATACATAAAAAATATCAATATATAACTACCCAAAACCTACAAATATAATAAATACAATATATATATATATATATATATTATATATTATATATAATAATATATATATACATATCATATATATATTATATATATATATATTTATATATATATACATAAATATATATACATATTAATATATATATTATATATAATATAATAATAATAATAAAATATATATATAATAATATATAATTAATAAATACTATAATATAATAATATAATATAAAATAAATCATACTATCACATACTATATACAGTTGTAAGCAAGAAAAGAGAGAGGAAACCAAAATGAAGAAGAAGAGAAGAATGAACGTAGTTGACGCGTGGCAATAATATAAATAGTCATTAGGTTCGAATATAGAAGAGACACAGCGCCACACACACAGATAATTCCGTTGGTTCATACAAATAGAACCCCGCGCCAAACAATAATAAGATGAAGATAGGAAGGAACCCCATAACTTCCCTTCACCATCCGAATCGAGCGCCGAAAGCCGTACTGCCGCAGATCGCGACCAAAGCAACGGCCCGACCCATGAGATTCCAGAAGTAAGATATAGAAAATGTAGGATAAGAGGATTTCAATATCTTCTAGACAGAATACACCGTGAGAAATTATTGAGGCGATAGTTCCCGAGCAAAAACAAAAAAAAGAGACAAACATTACAGAAAGAAGCACCTTTCCCCGAGAATAGGTTGACATATGGCACACGCTTCCAACCATTTTTGATGGAAAGTGCTAGTATTTGAGCATAGAAAATATAGGTTGAACTAACCGGGCTGGAAGTCAGATACGGCTGCGGCATACTCCCTCATTAACATTGGGGAGGAATGCAATCCGAGCCCCGATTCTAAGTTCATATATATTATAGGTCCCCGATGTCCCCGATCAAATTTCAAGTTCCGCATACAAGGGCATTAGAACACTGAGAGGAGACGGGGGTGGGGAAGAAAAATATCAGAATCATCCAGGGTTGAGTTAGAAAAAAACTAAGGAGGCAAAAAGAGATTGACCATTTTCAATTGGACCTAAGTAATTTGAAAGCGAATCACTCAAGAGCGAATAAGAGAGAGGAAAGGCAGGTTTTCAGAAAGCTGTAGAGATGTTTTCGCCAAAAGGCCAAAAAAGATTAGCTATAGATAGTAGGGAGAACCAATAATATAATAATGATAATAATAATAATAATAATAATAATAATAATAATAATAATAATAATAATAATAATAATAATAATAATAACAATAATAATCAACAATAACAATAACAGTAATGAGAATAAAATTACATATCATCAATAATATAATAATATATAATATAATTAAATAATAATATATATAATGATAATAATTCAATAATAATAATAATAATAATAATAATAAGAAAAGTGGGGATATGTTTATTACAAATGGTTTGCTTCAAGAATGGAAAATTAGATCTAAGGAAGTAGATATAGCAATTATATCAATAGAATAACAGGATTTGAAATATTTTAATTAAAAGTAATTTTTTAGATGAAAAAGTAAAACATTTTTTTAAATTTAGAAATTTTTTTTTTTCAAATTTATATTTGTTAACAAAATTTCCATTTACCTTTCCTTTAAAACGATTAAAAAAAAGTTTAATTATTTAAACCGATCTTGACGGTAATTAACACATAAAACACACAAACCCTTCTCACGAAGACCTAAGCCCGTACCATCCGCCCATATACTCACTAGCACCAAACAACGACCTCTCCATTACATCCCAGTATTCACCGTCAAATCTCAACAAAACTAACTCTACCCCCAATGTCACTTACTACCCTCACACCACCCCACCACACCCAACAATAAGCACATACCCTGATAAACTCTCCATCTCCTCTCTTCTCTCCTCTCTCACCCGCTTACAATCAATATACTACTCTCAATATCCTTCATACCACAATCTAATATACAACTTCCAACTATATCACTCTCTCTCTCTTCTCACTCATATCTCTCTCATACATCCTCTTAACCCCACGTACTACCACAGTATCACGACCCCTAATAATCTATAACTCGCACCAATAATCAACACTCACACCAAAGTAACACTACTCCTCCAGACTCACAACAACTACAATAACACAAAATAATAAACGCTACTCATATAACCACACAATAAATTATAATATAATTATTCCTCACACAAATCCCGAACCAATATAACCTACCTAATACAAACACACATCATAAATATATTTACCTACATATATACCTATACAATAACATAAAACTATACTAATACTAACTACGTACATAAACTATAAAAATATATAAAAATATACTATATATATAATATATATATATCATTATATCATATAATAATACATCTATTACTAATATATATTATTATAATCATATATATATATATATATATATAATATATATTTATATATAATATTATATATTTACCTATTAATATTCTCTCTCATCACCAATTAAACTATATATATATATAAAACTATATATTATATTATATATATAATATACTATAAAAATATATAATATAACATATATATATATATATTATACTATATATAATATTAATATAATATATATAATAAAATTATATATTTTATATATTTATATTAAATTATATATACACATATATATACAACTAACACTAACAATATGTACCCACTACTAATAATACTATAAAATATAACTTTATACAGAGTATTATTATATTATAGTATTAAATGCCACAAAGGTATTAATATAAGCTTACAAGCATAGAAAAAAAAAACACTTATTATATAATAATAACAAATATATAATATATATATATAATATTATATATATTTATATTTTATATAATATATATATATATATATATAATTAATACTATATATATATATATATATATATATAATATATATATATATATATATATATATAATATATACTATATATATAATATATATATAATATATAATCATAATATCATTATAATATATATATATATATATTATATACTTATATATCATATATAATATATACTATACTAATATATATATAATATATATATATAATAATAGTAGTATAATATATTATATATATATATATAAATATTATATAATATATATAATTTAAAATATATATATATATATTATATATAATATATATATATAATATATATATATATATATATATATATAATATATATATAATAAATAAATAATATATATATAATCAATATATATATAAAATATATAGTATACATACTATATATATATTATAACAATAAATATATAATATATATATATTATTATAATATATATAATATATATCAATTAATATATAGTATCATACTACCACTATAATCAATATATTATATATATATAATCTATAGTATATATTTATATATATAATATATAGATTATATACAACTTACTTATAATTATTTGAACATTCAATTTATTTACTTCTTTTCTTTTAATTTTTTACCAAAAACATTTATATTTTATTTTTAATAATTTAAGTTTATCCTGACTATTTTGTTACGTTATATTCCTTCTCCATTTTTCAATTTAATTTTTGAAGAAGCTTTTATGGATCCCTTTTTTCCATCCTCAATCTTCGAAATTCATCTTTTCCTGATATTAAAATGACCAAACCTAATAATAACCAACTAATAAAATATTACACACCCAATACCCTAATAATTAAAATAAACTAAATAATATAACTACATCAAATACACACTATACATACTAACTCATACTAATATCATACTAAATACTAAAATATAATTAACTATACTACACTATCAAAATATATACCATATACGCAATATAAACCTATACCACAATACTAACTAACTATATATACAATAAATGTAATTCATATTATATATACTATTAATTACACAAACTCCACTACTACATATAACACCCATATAATTATACCCCCCCTACTAATACCTCAATACCTACACAAAACACACAACATAACTACCTCCATATAAATCACCAATAATAATACAACACCAAATAATACATATACAATACTATATACTAAACTAACTCATATATACTATTATTTAAATGTACTACTATCTAATCATACCTATTAAAATCCCTCTCCATCAAACTACTACCTATATATTACACTACTATAAATATATATAATAAACTATATAACAAAACACATTACTATATAACTATAATATACTATACACACATAACAACTCAATCACTCAATAATACATCACTCATAATTAATAATTACAATTAATATACCTCACTATACCAATCATCATATAAATATACATCTCACACTACTTAACCATAAATCTAATAAATAATATATATACTAAATATATCAAAACTATATATAAATTTATATTAATATATATAATAATATCATAATACTAAACTATTACTTATACTAATTACTATATATATTATATACCTTAATATAATAATTATAAAAAATCATGAATATATATATATATCATAATACTATATACTATTAGTATATATACATACATACTATATCATATATATACTAATATATATATATAATATACTATATATATATATACTTATAATATACTCCTTATTATAAAACGCTGCATTTTGTAATGCAAAACTTCATGGGGAACTAAATATTGAGCTTTGTACAAATAAACTTTTTGTCAATTTGGAATACTAATTGTAAACTTCATAATGTGTTTATGCACGATTATGTAAATTTGAAAGCGAGATTTTATTTCGTTGCAGTTTTGATGCGCAACTATAAATTGTTGGAGTTAGCACCAGTACCCTCATAATTCACTGACAGTTATCGGCAAAGATATATAGAAAAAAAGAGTACACCATACCTCATTTCGTAAGTTGTATTCACCTTATCGTATTGAAATAAAATTAAATATGGGATATCTCAAAGTAAGAAATAAACAAGAGAATAAAAATTGGAGCTTTACGACTTCTACCCCAATAATAACTAGTAATTATAAAAGATAAGGCTTGAGTACAGAAGAAATTCTATAAACTTTTGGAAATCCATCACTTCATCATATTACTTCAACCCGTCAGCAATGATTACTTGTAAATTATTCGAAGATATAGTTTGGCTCCGAAGAGAAGATTTTAACATCGGAAGCAACTTGATTAAGGAGACATAAAATTTATAAGGAAAGAAAGAAAAAAAAAAAAAAGGAAAGAATGATTCTAAGGGATGATTTAAATCAAGGTGCGATGAATTGAAAGGCCATTGTTTGAATAAAGCAGAATAGCACCACATCGTATGGTAGAAAAAAAAAAAAAAAATAGTAAATGACGTTTGGAAGACAAACAAAATTATTATTGACGAGATTTAAGCACAAATCCAAAACGAAAAAATCTCAGTAATCAAGTTAGGAATAATAGAAATAAAAGGAAAAGGAAAAAAAAGGGAAAAAGAGTAGCACTATTGAAAGGGAAATTTTACAATACCGAATTTACACATACACAATAAAATCAAGAATATACCAAATAAAGCGTTTCTTAACAGATTAATTAAGTCTTTAACGGGCAATATTTCTCGCAAAAGATCGCACAATTTCACCAATCTGCGCTTTCTAGCTACATCACGGAGAGGGAGGGAAGGTAGGAAGGGGGATAAGGAAAGAGGGTGGCGGGAATACGATAATAACTGATAGTGTGCGCGGTTTTTAACCCTTTTTATTGTTTTTACTATTATTTTAACGTAATCTCTGTTAGATGTTTTATTGTGGGTTGGTGAGGCGGCTACAACGGATGGTTTAGCCCTAGGCGTTGGGAAGTCAAAGGGGGCGGGTCAGTTAAGCGTACAATCTAAAAGGGGGGAAAAGATTGAAGTCAGAGGAAAGATTGGGGAGGAGAGTGGTAAATTAGGGTGGGGTGTATGAATGTGAGAGGGGGTGTAAACGAGGATTTGAAGAGGAAGGAAGTGGGGTTCCAAATTAGGAAAAGGGTTATTTATCACCGATAAGGGAAAATAAGTGGGAAGGGAAAGAGGGGAAGTTGGATTTCGGAAATATACAGGGATATGTATCGGCGGAGTGAGCGAGAGAGTAGAGGGCAGAGGAGAGGTGGAGAAATCAGTTATGCGGAACAAGAGAAGTGGGACAAGGTGAAGATTGATGTTCACAAGATAACAAGAGTGAGTTCAATAGGAATCTGTGGACGAATAAAAAAGTGAAAATATACTTGAAAAATAATGCCTAAGAGAGCTTTCTGAAAGAATTCAGAAAAGACGAGCACGAGAGAAAAGATTTTGGGGGAGGAGTTGAATGAGTGATTGGGGAAAGGTTTTTGGGGTAAATGAAAAAATTTGCCTATTGGGAGATTTGAATGCAGGGGGGGGGAGGAGGTGGGAAGAATAATAGGACCCTTTGGGGTAGGGGAGAGGAATGATAATGGAGAAAGTTTGATAGAGTTATGTGTCGAAAGAAAGAATTGATAGTGGGGAATTACTTGGTTAAAAAAAAAATATAATTCATAAGTATATATACCATGGAAGAGTAGAAAGGGGGGGAAGCGATTACTAGATTATGTGTGTGGTAAAATGGAAAGATAGAGGTAGAATTTTTAGACTGTAAATGTGTTTAGAGGGGCGGAGGGGGAGATATGGTCCACTATGGTGATTAGCCAGGATAAGGGTGGGAGAGAAGGTTGACGGTGAGGGGACAAAGGGGAGAAAAAGAGCGAGAGTGGAAGTGATAAAGGTGGATAATTGGAGGAGTTGAGTATGTAAACGCCACGCGCACTTTAGGAGAGGTATGAGCAGGGACAGGTGGAGAAACGTGAGAGGGACGGAAATTAGGGAGGAGGTGGAGGGGGAGTGGAAGAGATTTTAGAGAGGCAGTATGTGGAAGAGGCTTAGAAGTTGTATGTGAGTAAAAAGGTGGGTTTGCAAGCAGAAAGGAAGGGAGTGAATGGTTGGAGTGAGTGAGGTTTGAAGGAGGTGGTAAAAGGAAAGGGAGAGGTTATGTGAAATGGTGGGAACGTAGGGGAGAAGATTAGCTGAGAGGAATATAGAAGGGTTAGAGTGAAGCAAAGAGGGCGGATGGCAGAGGGCGAAAGAGAAGGCAAAAGAGGATGGTGTAGAAAATGACGGACAAACTTGAATCCGGGGAGTAAGATGCTTCTGGAAAGATGCTTAATAAAAAAAGGAAGAGGAAGGAGGGGTTGGGGGAGAGGGTTAAGGGAGGAGTGGATATGAGGAGAGGATAGGGTGAGGAAGAGGTGGGGGGTATTTAGTGGACTACTTGAATGAAGGGGTGGAGGGTAGGGAGAGATATACAAGAGGTTGAGGGATGGGGAAATTGAGTGGGAGGGAGGGGAGGATGAAATACAAATGGAGGAATTTAGGGCCGTGAATAAAGGAAAAAAGGGAAGTCCGCAGGTCTGGAGTGTGAGAATGGAAAATGTTGCAGAGGGACGATATAGGCGGTGGAGGAATGGCCTGCATGTTAGGTTATTATAACATATGCATTGGAGAGTGGTAGAGGTACCACAGGATTGGCGAGTAGGATGTTTGGTTCCCCTGTATAAAGGGAAAGGGGATAGGATGGATTGTGGGAATTATAGAGGTATATTTCTTTTAAGTGTGGTAGGGAAATTGTACGGAAGAATACTGATTGAGAGAGAAAGAGGTTTAACGGAGGGGAGAATTGGGGAAGAACAAGGGGAGGATTTAGGGAGGGGAGAGGGTGTGTGGACCAAGTGTTCACAATAAAGATGCTTGTGGAGAAAAATAGTATGGAGAGGAAAGGGAAAGTATGTATGGATGTTTTGTTAGATTCTAGAGAAATCATATTGATAGTTGAATAGGAGCTCGCAACTGGTGGGGGTGTTGGAGGAAAAGGGTGGGGGTAAATTAGGAAAGGTATATTAGGCTTTTCCATATAGGATAGCTAGATGTTTTTGTTTTGAGAGTGTAGGAGGGGAGAGTGAGATTTTTGGGGTGGTGAGATGAGGCAGGGGTGTGTTATGTCGCCGTGGCTATTCAATTTTTTTTATGGGGAGTGTTTGCAGAGGAATGGTAGGAGGTGAGGGGTGGAATTGAATGAATGGGAATTGATCAGAAGGGAGTGAACATGGATACTTGTTTGCGGATGATTACTGCCTAGTTGGCGAAGACGCGGAAGAGTCTGAGGTTTATTTGGTGAGGAGTTTGAGAGAGTGTGTGGACAAAAGGGGCTTAAAATAAATTCAGGTAAGAGTAAAGTGTTAGTGTCTGAGGAGGAGGAAAGAGGAGGGGGAGGAGGTAGAGGTTAGAGTAGGGGGGTTAGTATTGGAAGAAGTAAAAGATTTTTAGATATTTAGGGATGGAGTTGGGTAGGGGGGAGGGATGAAGGAGGAGATAGAACATAGAATAGGGGAAGGAATGAGGGCTTTGAGTGGTCTGAGAAGAAATATGGAAAGGGGGGATCTATCAACAGAAAGTTAAGATAAGTTATGTTGAAAAAAAAATGCTGGTGTACCAGCGGGTGTTGTTTAATGGGTGTGCAAACGTGGGGGATGAATGTAGGGTCCAGGAAAAAGTTGAAGTATTTGAGGATTGAAGGGGTGAGAGCGGTATGTGGGGTATAGCGAAGGGAGAGGATTAAGGAATAGTGTGGTGAGGGAGAGGTGTGATTGGAGGAATGGTCTGGTAGCAAAGCGGAGAAGAATGTTAATGATGTATGGGGCATTTAGTGAGGATGGGGAGCCAGAGAGTGGTTAGAAGAGTTTGGGAGGCGGAGGGGATAGGAAGGAGAGAGGAAGGGGGAGACCAAGAGGGAGGTGGATGGATGGAATAAAGGAGAGATGGGCGAGGGAGGGATGGCTGAGAGGAAGAGGGCTAGGGTGTGGCGAGGCGATAGAGGGGGGGAGGAGTTGGGTGAGGGCGAGTGAGGGGGGCGTGTGAATTGAAGGGAGGCTAGTACGCACCACTACCCCTGCTCAAGCGGGACACAAAGTCGTATGTACAATAATAAAATAATCATAATTAAGATAATAATATATATATATATATATATATTTATATATATTTATATATATAATATAATATTATATATATATATATATATATATATATTATATATATATATATATATATATAATATTATATATATATATATAATATTCTTCTTATTCTTATGGGATTCCACCCTAGTCTTATTATACAAAAATTTGTGATAAGCAAAGTAAAACTATGACTTTTCTGGTATGTTACAGATGCATTTTAAGTAAAGTGAAAATCCCCCCAAGGTTTGTTGATATATATATATATATTATATATACTATATATATATATATATATATATTATATAATTAATATATATAATATATATAAATTATATATATATATTATATAACAAATTATATATATTATATATATATTAATATATATATATATTAATATTATAACTATTATATATTATAATATATATATATATAATACTATATATATTATATTATATTATATTATAAATATCATCAATATTTGATAAAAATATGGGAAGATAAAGAAATACTACCTTCTCTGGGATCGAAACCCACCGCATGATTGCTTACCTGAAACGATATACTCGACGCTCTACCGTTGAGCCATCCTCAAACTCAAAAAGGTTAGATTAAAAGAAACAGCTTTTAGAGAACGAGCTCCTGCTCAAGGCGACCCATCACCAGTTTTCACCTGTCCTTCCCCGTATCCAAACATTTTTAGTTATTACTCAGTGCATGACCGCATTTAATAAAGATTGTAAAGAAAGAACCATTAATGGGAAGAATAAAGAAAACGCACTTCTTCTTGAGATTGAACCAACCGCATGTTTCGACTGGAAGGATAATACTCGTGCTCTACACTGAAGCCATCTCAACCAAAAAAAAGTTGATCAAGAAAAGCTTATTAAGCAACGAGTTCCGGTCAAGGCGACGTTATTAGGTTTTCACCCTGTCTTTCCCCGTTCCCAATATTTTAAATAAATACTATTATATATTATATATATTATATAATATATTATATTATATATATAATATAATATATATATATATATATATATATATATATATATACTTATTAATATATATATATTTATGTATTATATATATACTATAATATATATCATATATATAATATATATATTTATATATTATATATAAATATATATATATATACTATAATTTATATATATAGGTAATATATATAATATATATATATAATATATAT
Source organism: Trachelipus rathkii (assembly GCA_015478945.1). Classification (NCBI taxonomy): domain Eukaryota; kingdom Metazoa; phylum Arthropoda; class Malacostraca; order Isopoda; family Trachelipodidae; genus Trachelipus; species Trachelipus rathkii. The sequence goes on along the minus strand of JABUQX010025045.1, from coordinate 56,794 downwards.
AATATATATATATATATATATATATACTATATAATATATATATATATTATATATATATAGTTATATATATATATATATATATATTATATATATAAATATATATATTATATATATATATATATATATATATATTTATATATATATATATATTATTATATATTATATTATATATCTATATATTATATATATAAATCAATATATTATATATATATATATATATGTATATATATTATATATATATATATAAAATTATATATATATATATATATCATTATATAATATAATATATACTATATATTATATATATATATCAAGTATAATAATATACATAATATAATATATATATATATAACATATATTATATATATATTATATTATATATATATATATTTATATATAGATTATATATATCATATATTATATATATTATTATTATATATTATTATATTATATATATTATTATATTATATACTATAGTATAATATCACCTATATATATATATATTATATACTATATATATATATATACTATATATATATTTATCTATAATACTATAATATATAATTATATAATATATATTTATACTATATATATACTATATACTCATACTATATATATATAATATATATATTATATATATATATATTATATATATATTATATAATATATACTTATATATATATATGGTCGGAGGTATGTAAGTAGTTCTATGTGTGTGTGTAGAAATATATTAATGTAAGCATATATATTCTGGCATCTATTCGTTATAGCACTTTTGAATTTACTTTTGTATGCATATTCTGGTGTCTGATTATCAATACTCATTAATTTAAATAACATATGACGGTAATTTTTCAAGTTTTTCCATGTTTTTTTTTCAGATTTTAAAAAAAAATCGGAAACTTTTTTCGAGCGGGAAATATATTCTATCGACTGCTTACTTCGTGATGTATTTTGTATGTAGATTCGGAACATATTTTTATGAATGTATTTCTGTACCTTTAAATTTGAACACAAATATGTGTATTTGAAAGCATGTTTTCATGAATCTCGGAAGAAGAATTTAAGTAAGCAGAAATTAAAAAAAAGGGAATTAATATTATCTTTATGAAGATAATATAAGATTCCGTTTATGGGTAATTTCGTCTGAGCAGCATAATCCATTTGACAGACTATTTCTCATCCACTCCATAAGTATGAATTGTATTTCCCTTCAAAAGTCTTATAAAAAAAAAAGTTAATAAAATTGACAAAGGGTGTCTATGTCTTTGAGTGAATTTGTGCCCCCCATGATAAAATAAAGTCGTAAAAGTCATCTTCAATAAGAGCATGAAAGAACCTTGATCATAAAACGAGAACAATGACAAAGAACTGCGTAAAACACTTGGGATTTGCCTAATAAGTTTCTCATAAAATTTATTTTAAAATTCTTTTGATGTTTTACTTCTTCGAGAAATTAATTTACATTTTTTCCCCATATTAAACAATTTTTTTTCAATTTTATAGTTTTTAAAAGGTTTCGTCTCTACATTTTACTTTCAAATTTATAATTAAAGTCTTTGATGAATATTGATCCATTTTAATCTTCCTTAACTTTAATTTTTACTCAATTTCTTCTATTGATCTATTTTTTCTCTTCTCAATTACAATTTTACCAGATTAGTAAAACTTTTTTCAGTTACATTATACATTTTTAGCCTAGTTTTAATTGTTAATTATTGCTTTTAGCTTCTAAATTAAGACACTTGAATATTCTGCATTTGTAATTGTAATTTTATTGCGCAATTGTTAGTG
>JABUQX010025045.1:35000-37500 GCA_015478945.1 Trachelipus rathkii | reverse complement strand
TGTATGTATATGCTAAACAATAATGTATGTGTATGTATCTTCATATGTATTGTAATAATATGTAATATGTATATATGTAATAATATGTAACTCCAATAATGTAATAATGTAATAATAATCGGAATGTATGTATGTATTAATATAAATATTATATATAATAATAATAATATGTAATTATATGTTTATATTTAATAATAATATAATAATAATAATAATAATAACATGTAATATATAATAATAATAATAATATAATAAATAATACTATGTATGTATTAAAAACAAAGTTAATATTATCAATACTATGTAATATCAATAATAATAATAATAATATTTTATAGACAAGCAAATAAAATAAACATAAAAATAACAAAAAGAACAATTGTATAATAATAATAATATGTATAATATATATATATATATATATATATATATATATATATATATATATATATATATATATATATATATATATATTTATATATATATATATATATATATATATATATATATATATATATATATATATATATATATATATATATATATATATATATATATATATATATATATATATATATATATATATATATATTTATATAAATATATATATATATATATATATATATATATATATATATATATATATATATATATATATATATATATATATATATATATATATATATATATATATATAAAGTATAAAAATAGATTTTAACACCCAAAATTGTTGTCATTAGATTTGTGAGTTATTACTATTTACCATGTTTTACATGATTCAGTGGTTAAATATAGTATTTCAAGTTATTGTCTTTCTTTTATATTTTTAACGTTATTAAGTATTTTATTAATTTCTTCATAATTTTTATCTATTTTATTAAATATTGATTGCTATAAAATTATTATATATTTATTTTATATGTATAGTATTTAAACATATTGTTTTTAAAAAATATTTATATACAATTTTATACTCTTAAATTCATAAACACCCACACACACACACACACCTACACATCTACACACACACACACACACCTACACACACACACACACACACACACACATAAACACACACACAATCTCCCCTATTCGATTTTAGCACGAACAGTCAACTTTTTAAGAGATTGAAAATGAGCTTTATTTAATAAAGATTATTCCTACACATTTTTGTTTCAATTTTATCTTTTATATTTATTATGTAATATTTTCATTCATTTGATCAATTTTCTCAAAAAAATAAGAGAATTTTATCGTAACATTATGAAAATTGTAAAAGATCAAACGTTTCTATAATTTTAACTCGTGCTAAGCACGAGCAGCACGAGTACAGGAGTCGCCTCTAATATATATATATATATATATATATATATATATATATATATATATATAGATAGATATATATATATATAATATATATATATATATATATATATATATATATATATATATATATATATATATATATATATATATATATATATATATATATATATATATATATATATATATATTTATATATATATATATATATATATATGTATGTATGTATGTAATTATATACTTTCTATATGTATGCTATATGTATATAAATAAAAAATGTAATAACATGTAGTAATATGTAATAATAATAATATATATAATAATAATATATATAATATGTAATAATATGTAATAATAAATAATCATAATAATATAATAATAATATGATAATAATAATATGTAATATATGTATATATGTATGTAATAATATATAATAATAATAATAATAATAATAATAATAATATAATAATATATAATAATAATATATATAATAATAATATGTATAATAATATATATACATATAATATAATAATAATAATAATATATATATATAATATAATATGCTCATAATAATAATAATAATATGTAATAATATATAATATATCTATCTATATATGTATGTAATATTATGTAATATGTAATGTGTAATAATAATGATGTATGTAGCCAGACATGTATGTATATGCTAATATAATATGTAATGTATAATAATATAATAATATAATATAATAATAATAATAATATAATAATAATAATATGTAATAATAATAATAATAATATAATAATATATGTAATAATATGTAATATGGCATAGGTATCGATATGTGTAATAATAATAATATGTATATATATATGTATATGCTATCATAATATAATAATAATAATATGTAATAATAATAATAATAACAATAATAATAATAATAATAAATAATATATAATATATGAAATAATAATAATAATATAATATAATAATAATAATAATAGCATAATATAATATGTAATATATAATAATAAATAATATATATATATATAATAATAATAATATATATAATAATAATAATAATAATATATATATATAATATATATATATCAATATATATGAAATAATAATAATAATAATAATAATAATATGTAATATATATATATATATATATATATATATATATATATATATATA